>BMAC01001470.1:35450-80186 GCA_014905375.1 Phtheirospermum japonicum
ATATTACCTTTACCCTAAAAAATATTATACCATTACCATTTCCCTTTATTGAGTATGCAATCCCAAAAATCCTACATTTCAAAGTATGATATTTGAGTCTTATTAAGAAGCACACGTAAAAAGAATTAAATGACCAAAGAAATCATCAAAACTAAAAAAAAATAATAATTTAACTTAAAAATTAATTCTTCAATATTTCGGGGTGGTGTGAAAGCTGGGTCGAATAAGTAACCTTGTCTTACCTCTATGCATATAACAATCAATATCATGTCTGTAATTATCAAGGTAAAGAAAATAAATACGGAACATATTATGAAAAGAAAAACATATATGATGAATCAATCGTACGAGCAGTTGCATGGCATAAAAGTTTTTTTTTTAATTATTAAAGATAGCCCTCATAGCTCGTGCCAAATCTCTTGTTGCGTGCTTGTCATTTTTCAAGTGTGCTTGAGAACAAATCTCCGGACACAAGAGTCCAATATCATTAATTCAAATTTCTTCCATTTTACTTGATATATACCTATAAACGAGAAAAGAACAAAAATAACTTGCAATCAATATAATGTTTTTTTTTAATGAAATAGATAATGTATAAAAATTATTAAGTAGATATACTATATTTGGTAAATTACTTACAACATAAAAACTTGTATAATTGAAATGTTAAGTGTATCACCATTACAAATCTGAGCCAAATCTGCTCGAGTAATAATGGTCGCAAAACCACCATCCGTGTAATTGAATAATTCTTTTGGTAGAGGGATAGAGAAATCACAACATTTTGGTTGAAATAACTCCAAAATCTAATGTAACTCAAACATATCACCATGAAACTCCTCTAAAATATGCATCCCGACGAAATGATACTTAGGAAGAGTATGTTTCTCTCATGGAGCCGTACCAAAAACTTTAGCTTACCCTTATCCATTATTGTTTTTTTTAATGAAATAGATAATGTATAAAAATTATTAAGTAGATATATTATATTTGGTAAATTACTTACAACATAAAAACTTGTATAATTGAAATGTTAAGTGTATCACCATTACAAATTTGAGCCAAATCTGCTCGTGTAATAATGGTCGCAAAACCACCATCCGTGTAATTGAATAATTCTTTTGGTAGAGGGATAGAGAAATCACAAGATTTTGGTTGAAATAACTCCAAAATCTAATGTAACTCAAACACATCACCATGAAACTCCTATAAAATATGCATCCCGACGAAATGATACTTAGGAAGAGTATGTTCCTCTCATGGAGCCGTACCAAAAACTTTAGCTTACCCTTATCCATTATTGTTTTGTCATGATGGGATGATAATGGTTTCTATATTCAAGGAATTGAAGAATTACTTATTGATCTCTATGGCATCATTTGTTGCGTGAAAAAAAAAAAAACTACATCAACTCGCATGTGTGAAACTTGCAATTGTATTTAATCTGTATGGCATCATTTTGGGACCGTGTGCACATTACATAGTATACATGGGTGCACCATATAAATTGCCTTCGAAAACGCTTTGTAAGAAGAAAGAAAACCACGCTCCTATGTCACGTTTTCATTATGTTGAACCCTCTTTAAAAATTTCATCTCATAGGGAAACTTGAAAACCCGAGGCCCCGCAAATTAATTTTAATAATAATATTTATTTCATCGTAACAATAAAATCTATTTTATCATCCAATATGGGCAGAGTTGTAGTTGCTTCAATCATAATTCTATGGCTAATACCCATCTCTATTCTCGTCAATCAAATTGTTCGTGACCCGTACATGGTAAATGCTTTCTCCTCTTCGATTTAACCTAAAACTTGAAAAAATCAAGGAAAATCTCATACACGTTGTTTGTAATTTTCTGTGTATTATGATCCGGTTGATGATCTAAGTTTTCTTTTTTTAAATAAAATTTCTTTGATAATGGTGGAAATGCAAGATCCACCCTATATACTAATGTTGTTGAACCTTGATAATGTGTCAACTTGTGGTCGTCCAAATGCCACCTGTCAGATGTTCGTAGGTTCGAAATCCGATTTAGCTTTGTAGGGTGGTTTGGGTTAAATTGCTTTCATTCTAATTTTTTTTGACTTGTATATAATATCATTTTTTTTTTTTGTCATTTTTATCTCTCTCTAAAAAACTAGGTTTTTTTAGCCCACATCCCTTATTTCTCTCTCTCTCTCTCTCTGTAGCTTTCATCTTTTTTCTTTGAAGATTCAAGTACACATTGCTTCAATTAACCAATGATTATTCCAATCTTTTCTAAAGTATCGTCTTCCCTACTAATCACTTCATGGTATGATCTCCAGGTTTTTCTTTTTTTCTTTTTTTTGGATTTTTTTTAAGTTTTCAGTTCTTCATACAAATTTGATTTGTATTTTGTATGTTTGAAAAATTTGTAGATCGTGGGTGAAAATTTTTTAGGCCGATAAGGAATATATGTAGATCAATTTTCAGATCAAAACAAATTTTCAACTTTCATTTTCTCTCAAATCATGTGAGAAATTTTCATTTATATGTTTCCAGATCTAATTCAGATCTATTTGCTATGATTTCTTTTTTCTACCGCGCGATTCAATTCCCCTTTCGACGGAATATACCGTTCAGTAATTCGTAAAAGCACTATAAAGACTTTCAATTGATAACCTCTTCGTCTCCAAACCCTTTTCCACTGAAAATCCAGAATTTATGGAAGCTATTTTTCTATCCACATGACCATTATTTATTTGTTATTTTACCTTAATTTTTATTCAAATTTTTTGTTATTTTTAATAGTTTATTTGGATGAGTGTACAACTATTTGGACGTACATTTTGTAATTAAAGAAGTACCACCCACCCCCTTTTTTTTTTTTTTTTTATCTTTGTTTCTCAAACAAAAAAAAAAAATCTAAATTACGCGATACAATTTATGACTAATTTTTCGGAGACAGAAATTATCCATAACATGGTATTAATTAAGGTGGAAAGTCGAAATTTATATATAAAATAAAGCACTCCTAGTCACTAAGTAGTGCTATTCGGAGGACTAGTAAAGGGGGTTTTATGAGTAGAGATCTCCCGCCAGCCGTCTTCTCTTCCTATCATTGAACTATCCCGTGCTTGACTAGCATGTGATTCATTATATAAGACTTTTTCGAAGATTCAACTAAAATCATACATATATCCGTATTAACATATATATTTTGTGTTAATCTAATATTCATTTTACGTTTAAGTACTCCCCAACTTGCTATGCTAATTAATAAAGATAGTTAATTTGGTGGACATAATTTTAGACGTAAATTACTAATCAACTCCTAATGTAGTGATCTAGATTTTATTGTAACAAAAAAGGCCGACTCACCCTAATTTTCATATTCAAAGATTTCGCACAATTGACATACAATTCAATGTATCATACCAACTAGAAGTAATATCAGGGCTTGAGCAGCAACTTAACATCTATAATTTTGATTTTTTTTTATTTCTCGTTTTTTTTTCATAACTCCACTTTGTTAATTTTTTTGTACATTTTCTGAGTTTTCAACATACAATTGGCTCGGAACTTCAATAATAAACTAATAAAAAAATGAATTATTTATAGAATATCAACCCAATAAATAATAATTAATTTAACTAATTATAAAAAAATCGGTATATATGAATTTAATTACGAAATTATAGAGAAAATCTAAAAAATCATATATAAATATGATTTCATCTATAAATAATTGAACTATTTTTTTTAAGTTTTTTAACAAACTAATTTTATATAATGTTATTTAAAGAATTATGGGAGGCTTCAATTTCAAACATTATGTAATAGCAAATGACAACAAATATATTTATTTTTTGTTTTTTTTTGAAATCATATTTGTTAGTATTATTATTAATTATTAATGTTAGTTATACGATTGTGTAGAAGTATCTTACTTATAGAGAGTATATTTTGTATACACTTAACCGATTTCATCTATAAACAATAATTTTTATTTTATTTTTCATTTATGATCTTTTGGATAAAACCAATAAAAAAATCTCATTTGTTGGATCACTAAAATTTATTTTTCAATATAATTTTAGTATGTACTTAAAAATTACTAACGAATGTAATTTTAACATGTAAATAATTTTTTTGTAAATCAAGAACACGATATCTAAATGAGGAACAATGTTCAACTGATACGATTAGCCAAAAATAATTATGATATTATCGTAAAATAATTGTATTTTAATTTTAGTATTACTAATTATCTGGCCAAGACTAGTGTTCAATCATTGTCAGCTTAATGTCACGAGTATCTCGAGTTAAGAGCGTAAAAGATTGAAAATTATCTGATGACCTTCAAACTAGTGAGATATTAAATTAGTTTCCTTCCAAAACACGCTTTTCTTCGAAAATGCTTTGTGTGGTTATGTCAAAGTATCAAACCCTCTGAAAATCTCACAAGAGGGGAAAGAAACTTGAAACCCAGCAAATTCATCCGATTAATAAAAATTTTTATTTCATCACCCAATATGGGTAGAATTGCAGTTGCTTTAATTGTAATTCTATGGCTAATACCCATCTCTATTCTCGTTAATCAAATTGTTCCTGACCCGTACATGGTAAGCGCTTTCCCCTCTTCGATTTAACCTAAAATTCGACGAATCGAGGAAAATCACATACGCAATGTTTGTGATTTTCTGAGTATTATGGTCCGATTGATGAATTTTTTTATTAATTTTTTTAAATTCTGTTGATAATGGTGGAAATGCAGGATGAGATATTCCACGTACCTCAGGCGCAACAGTACTGCGGGGGCAATTTCAGAAGTTGGGATCCCATGATCACTACGCCTCCTGGACTGTGAGTCTTCATTTGGTATCATGATCTATCCATTTAAAACAATTGCTAATTTTGTTTGTTTATATAATTATTCTGAGCATTATTACTGAATTCTGAACCTTGAGGAAGTTTGACTAGGTATTGCTTAGCTACCCATAGTGGAATTGATTAATTTATGTTTTTTTATGCTTATTTTTTGGTTTGTTTCAGAAGTCACTTTCAATTTTTTTATTAATTTATTCATTTCAGAATTGGTTTAATTCCATTTTTGTTCACTATTTAGTGTGGGTTTGGAAAAATAAATATCTCATGTTTTGTCATTTACCAAGAAATGTGTATGGCTGGTGTTAGGAGTAAAGAATCAGGATAATATATATAATAAGGAATAGAGGTTTATTGATGATAAATAAGAAACGAGCACTCAGAAGTGTTAATCACTTCCCAGCAGAATATAATTCTGCCCAGCAAGAATAGACTTGCACTTATTGCCTGCTTAAACTCTAGTGGACTCCCTATATTTATAATATACTATTACAACTATAAAAGTTAAAAGAAGCAAGAAATTAAATACTCTTTAATGGAATCAATTGAGATCCCATTAACTGTTAAGCATCCTATCAAGATCCTGAAATTAAGCCTCCCATCATTCACTTATTTATTTCCAAATGTCTATCAGCTGGTTTAGAAAACTATTCTACATTTGAGTGGAACATGGAGATGAGATGGTAGAATTGACATTTTTAAGAAGTAAGCTAGATAATGTGCCTACTATTTTGAATTTATCAATAATGTTAGGAGGATAAATTGGGGTTGGCCAGGGTATTTTTTTTAAAAGTTATAAAAATCACTATTTTATTCTTATTTTTTACACTGTTTGGACAAACTTTTTTAAAAGAACAATCATATAATTCCACTATTAAAAAAAAAAAATCACTGCCTGGGGGAAACGGGGTGGGCCGAGGTCCAGCTTGGCCCCCTCTGCCATTGTAATTATCAGTACATTTTTAAAAAAAAAATTATTCTTTCTATGGAGATATGAATTTATTTCAATTTAATCTCGTTTACAATAAAAATCAGTAAAGAGCAAACCTTCAGATTTACGCGACTCAAAACTTTTGCAGGTACTTTCTTTCACTTGCATATGTTGCTTCTTTGTTTCCAGGATTGTTCTGCATGCAAGCCGTCTCGTCGTTCTCAGACGCATGCACCGCTTCGGTTTTACGTCTTACCAATGGCGTTCTGGCTGTGATATGTAGCGTTCTTGTTTATGAGATAATTGTACACTTGAAACCGTCTCTTGATGACAAGAAGGCAACACTTCGTGCCGTGGTTTTGTCGTTGTATCCGCTGCACTGGTTCTTCACTTTTCTGTACTATACGGACGTGGCATCACTAACATCTGTACTTGCTATGTACCTTTTAATGCTCAGGAAAAAGTACCTGTTCAGTTCGTTGGTAAGAAAATTTCTTAAACTTTTTATGCGAAATTTGTTAATAAGGGTTAGTTTCAAAGAGTACCCATGAGGTTTGACCTAATTACAAAAAACAAAAACTAGCTTTCAAAATTACAAAAACACCCCTGAGGTTTGATTCAGTGTTAAAATTACAACATATTTCTAATTGGGGTGGGGGGTGGGGTGGGGTTTGCTCATGAAGGGGGCAATGTAAGACCAAATAAAATCGTACCTTTTTGCAATTAACGTATAATATAGTGAGTTTTGAACTTGTACCATAATTTTAGCCTGCACCCTTGATTCTAGAAGCTTTTTATGCAAACTATATAAGGGTTAATTACAAAGGAGGCTTGACCTGATTAAAACAAAACAAAAACAAAAACTTAGCTTTCAAATTTACAAAATTTCCTCTGAGGTTTGATTTTCTGTTAAAATTAAGATGATACTTGTAATATTTTTATAAATATTACTTTTTGCTCATGAAGGGGTAATGTAAGGCAAAATAAAATCTCTGGGGTACCTTTTGTAATTTTAAAAGTTAGCTGTTTTTTTTAGTTAGGTCAAAGTTCAAGGGTACTTTTTGTAATTAACGTATAATATAGTGAGTGTTGATCTTGTACCATAATTTTAGCCCTGCGCCCTTGATTCTAGAAGCTTTTTATGCAAACTATATAAGGGTTAATTACAAAGGAGGTTTGACTTGATTTCATAAAAAAAAATAAAAAAATTTAGCCTTCAAAATTACAAAATTACCCCTGAGGTTTGGTTCACTGTTTAAATTTAAGGGGATACTTGTAATATTTTTAAAATGCAAAGAGGGGTTTTGAAATGTATTTTTGCATATGAGGATGAAATGGTAAGACAATGAAATTCAGTGGGTTTTCTGTGAATTTGAATGTTATATATATATATATATATATATTATATATATATATATATATATATATATATATATATTTATTATTTTTGTAATTTTGTCTATCAGTCTATCCTCAAAGCAAGGTCAATTATTGTTATTAACATATAATATAGTGATTGTTGATCTTCTACCTCAAGGGAATTACAAAAAGTACTCATGAGGTTTGACCCTATTACGTAAAAACCCAACTAACTTTCAAATTACAAAAGTACCCCTAAGGGGCTAACTGTAATCAGTGTTCTAAAAATCGCCAGGCGGCTGCTAGGCGTCAGGCCAGCGCCTAGCTCCTAGGACGCCTAAGCGGGGTCTAGGCGGGCCTAGAATTTGAGAATAAATACCCTGATTTACAACATTACATCCAACTATTTAATATTTCAACATACTACCTGCTACACAATAAAGTCTATGACAATTCAAAACTAAAAGTAATAATCACAAGTTACAATTCACAAGTTTAAAGCTGTTGTTCGATTCAAAGTTCAAAACAACATAGATCCATAAGTTCATTAGTCAAATAAAAATACCATAACATATATTACAAAATCAAAATAATCAAAAAATAAGCCAAAAACGACGTCGTTTCAGGCCATAAAGTTTAAAAAAAAAACTAGTCTGGCGCCGACTTGGGCGCCGAGGGCGCCCGACGATTTGTTTGGCCGATTTTTGAAAATCGTAGGCGGATATTGATGACGCCTAGCGCCTAGGGCGATTTCTAGAACAGAGACTGTAATTATGTTATAAATTTGACGGGGGGGGGGGGGGGGGCGGGGGAGAGATATAATATAGTGAATGTTGATCTTGTACCATAACATTAGCCTTGCATCCTTGATTCTGGATTTTTTTCCTCTACATTTCATCTGCACCATGACTGATTATATGGATTCTTTTGTACCTGTAGCTTGGGGCCTTATCTGTGCTGATACGGCAAACAAATATAATATGGATGCTTTTTGTTGCTTGCACCGGCGTTATAGAATTTACTCGGTCTCATCAAAAAGATAGTGCGGAAATAGATGACATCAGCGCATCAAAGGAGAAAGATGACATGTCCACCCCCTGTGAGGGTGTACCAACAACTTCCAACTTGAGAAAGCGAAGGGGCAATAGTGGTCCAAAGAGCCGCAACAAATTGTCTCCACAAAAGTTCGTGTCTATGACACGCTCATCAGGTTATACCTCATTTTCATACAATTCAGTGATGCATTGAAAGTCGTCTCTGTAAATATCGTGCAAGCAATAGATAGGCAACATTACTATTTTGGGTGTCCCACAAAAGTAGGCTTGTCACTACATTGAGTATGTTGTTAATTTTACATTTCCATGTATACCCCTATTTAATTATTTGAAAATCACACTACAGCATTAACCTAGACTAACTTTTACGGAACCCGAGTAGACAATGACTAAATAATTAATTAGTCATAGGGGCAGAAATGGAAAATGTAATACTTTTTAACTGTATTAGCCAACATTTTTTTAATCTGTGTGAAATAACTATATGCTTATGCTTATCTTTGAGGGACGGAGGGGGTATTATTTAGAATGTTGTGGTAATTAGTAATGAAAAGTGAACAAGAAAGGTGATAAAATTAAGTTAATGCAGTGTTCGAATTAAGTCTCTCTCTCTCTCTGTACGTGTTTCGTGTTTTTCTAACTATATATATCCGTGGTTTTGTGTGTGATGTAGGTTTGCTTGATGAGATTCAGGATGTTATAGTTATTTCATGGAATCATTTCTGGGAGCTTTTAGTTTCCTTAAGTCCTTTCTTCATGGTATTCGTGGCTTTTGTTGCTTTTGTCCGCTGGAACGGGAGTATAGTTCTCGGTATTGTTTACTCTCTTATTTTCCCCTTTTGTTAAAAAATTAAAATAATAATAATAAGGGTTAATTGCAAAAAATACCCTTGAGGTGTGACCTAATTACGAAATATCGAGCTAACTCTCAAAACTACAAAAAAACACCCTGAGATCTTATTTTATCTTGCAATTACCCCTTCAAATGCAAAACACGTTTCAGAACTCCCCTTAATATTTATAAAAATATTACAGTTAGCCCCTTAATTTTAACACTGAATCAAAGTTCAGGGGCATTTTTGTAATTTATAAAACACCCTCAGAGTTTATTTTATCTTACATTTACCCCTTCGAAAGCAGAAAGTGTTTCTCAAACCCCCTTCACATTTATAAAAATATTACAGCTAGCCCCTTAATTTGAACACTGAATCAAACTGCAGGGCTATTTTTTGCAATTTTGCAAGTTGATTTTTTTTTTGTAATTAGGTCATACTCAAGGGCACTTTTTTTAATTATCCCTAATAATTCTAATGATTTTGTCCGCTATTCAATTCCTTGAACCGCATGTAAGTTTTTTTTTTTGAATTTTATGAAATGCAAAGGATAAATCGTGTGCTCTGAATTTCAGGGGCTAAAGATGCTCATTCAGTTTCACCACATTTCCCTCAAGTGCTGTATTTTGGCTTGGTCTCGGCTCTGTTTGTGTTTCCTGTCCATTTCTCTTTAGGACAAGCTGCATTTGTGTTTCAACAGCATCGCGAGCGCAAACTGCTTGGTTTCTTTCAGTGTTTTACGGCGTTGACCATTGGCTTCCTCTCCGTGCATTATTTCAGGTCGTTATCATCACAGAAACTCGAGAATGATCAATATTACAATAATTTTTGTTTTCGAAACAAGTATTCTTTTTCTACTATATTCATTGGTGCGTCTGAACATATACTTTTTCTTTCATAGTTGTAATTTTGTTCGATATTTTTTTGGGATAATTGCAAAAAGTTCCCTTGAGGTCTGACCCGATTACAATACCCCCCCAGCTAATTTCTTAAATTACAAAAAATACTCACGAGGTTTGGCCTAGTGTTAAAATTAAAGGGCTAACTGTAATATTTTTTATAGATGTGAATGAGGGGTTCCAAATGTTTTTTTGCTTAAGAAGGGTAGTGTTTGTAACTTTGATAGTTAGCTGGGGTTTTTTTGTAATTAGGTCAAACCTCAAGGGTACTTTGTGTAATTAACCCTATTTTTTAATTAACTTTTGTAAAATTATCTTAAAGTTCATAATAACCCATTTGATCAAAGCTTGTTCAGCAAGTTTAACTATATCCAAAATTTTGGAGGTTAATAATATAAGATTCTTGTACAGTGTAGTAAACTTAACCACCCCCACCCCCACCCCCCAACTCTTGCAGCATAGCCCATCCGTATCTCCTCGCAGACAATCGGCATTATCCCTTCTATCTCTGGCGAAAAGTCGTCAATTACCATTGGTCAACCAAGTACCTTATGGTCCCACTATATGTTTACTCGTGGTTTTCTATTGTCTGCAACTTGGGTTAGTGAAAAAACCAACTCTCGTTTCTTTACGTATTTTTCTGACTTTTACGAACATATATGTTATTATTATTATTATTTTTTAATTTGCAGTAAAAAAACAGAAGAAGCTTTGGGTATTGGTGTATTTTTTCGCTTGTGCTGCTTCACTTATTCCTGCTCCGTTGATTGAGTTTAGATACTTTACGATTCCGTTTTTCTTCCTTGTTCTCAACATCGATATAACTGACAAGAGTTGGATTGTGATCGGGATTTTATATTTTGTCGTCAATTGCTTCACAATGTTTACGTTCTTGTTTCGACCTTTCGCTTGGAAGCATGAAGGTGGGACTCAGAGGTTCATATGGTGATAGATTTTGTTAGAACATAGATTAACTAATGTGCTGAAAATTAATTTGATCAGTCTTTGTTTCCTTTTCTTTTTCCCCTCCCCATGTTTCTTGTTATTTTATCAGGAAGACTAGGCATATCAAATTTTATCAGTTTTTGTTTTCAACTAATGTTGATGTAGAATTTCTGTTTAAAAAAGCTTATAATCTCCTATGTTCGAAGAAATTGACATTTATTACTGTTTTAAAATCAATAAAATAAAATTATGTACTCTTGGCTTGAATTTGCCCAAGTTAAGAGGTGTTTTGAGTTGTGGTTAGGTCAAGTCCAATAAATAAGTGGTTGAGTGTGATTAGTATATGTTTTTTAAAAGAGAGATGTCAGTCACTAAATTGATATAACTTAGAATGATTTAGTTTCAGTCAAAATCAAATTTGGATCAGTGATTTTATGTCACCTGTTACCTTTTGATTTGCGTGGTTTATTACATCATTATGTGTTAATCTCTTTTTTATAAATTTACTTATAATTAGTGATAATTCTGTTTATGTACCACGTCATTGACTTCTAGTAAGGCCTATTATCAAATTGCTTAAATTGTGGTTTTGATGAAGCACGACATAATTATTTTTCTGGAAAAAAAATAAAAATAAAAATGTTAGTGTAGTTCGACTTACATTTACATAATAATAGGTTAATCAATCAATCGACCCTATGAAGCTTCTTTCATTAATCCCTGGATCAGAATTCTGAACAGATCCCAAAACTCAGATAATTAAAAGAACCAGGTTAATCATAAATTGAGTACATCACCTGAAAATTTTTCACCTTTGTTTCCGGAGAAATTTCAATCTAAGCCTTCACGAAAAAAGGAAAGCGACAAAAGGAAAAACGGTAAGTGTGTCATGTGATGATGTGATGATACCAGTGAAGTAAATATTCATAAGAAATTATATAATTTAAGTGCAACTGTTTCAAAAGATGGAAAGGACTTTTGTTAGTCCAGATTAGTGGGTCTTTCCCATTAGATCAGGTTAAACTCGAATCCAATTTAATATGTATATTTATACGATTCTTTTGTTCAAAAAATATGGTCTGTCTCCATCTCCCTCTCCATCGCGCTGAATCTGCTCCAACCATCTTCATCGCACGAATCTCCATCTCCAACCATCTTCATCGGCGCATCTCCGTCTCCATCCATCTCCATCGGCCCAACAGAAATTTTGCCCCGTGTCTTTCTCTCTCTACGCATCTCCATCTTCAATTCTGCAAAAGTTTGGTCCCGTCTACCGCATCTCTATCTCCAATTCTGCAAAAAATCTGGTCCTGTCTTTTTCCACCACACGCAATTTCTCCATTTTCATCGGTCGTTTCTCTTCGTATCTGTAGAAAAACTGCCGTCGTCGGCCTTCTCCTCATCGTGGAAAAATCGCAGTACCAGGTAATAACTTCCTCAACATTCAGTTTGATCTTGACCTAATTGTATCAATTTGATTTCGACCTAATTGTGGAAATTTTTGTAATTGTTCGCAGGTTTTGGCCTATTTTATAAACTACGAAAGGAAATTGAAGGCAAGATGGGTGATTTGGGGCTATACATGGGCGAAAAATATAAATGTAGGCGAAGGTAATATAGTATTGGTTTTAGAACTATGATGTATTGGTCTTAGAACTATGATGTATTGGTCTTCTGACTGCATGGTGCTTGGTTTTGTTGTTTTGTTATGTCGAAATATCCACAGTAAAACATCAGTGGTCTTGTCTGGAATTATGAGTTATTATTCCATTATTGTATTGGTTTTTAGAACGTGATGTATTGATTTTTTGTTTGCACGGTATTTGTTTTAGTTGTTGTTAATGACAGAACTTTTACAGTTAAAATATCATGGCCCCGTTCTTGAACTATGAGTGATTAAACTAGTATGTTTTGGAGGTGTGATGTATTGGTCTCATTACTGCATGTAATGTGTGTGTATTTTTGTTGCTATATGAAGTTGAAACTTTCAAAGTAAAGTATCGTCGGGCCTGTCTTAATCTATGAGTGATTAGTCGATAATATATTAGTTTTGAGGTGCGATGTAATGTTATTCTGAATGCATGATATATGTTTTTTTTTATTATTATTTTTGTTATTCAATTCATGGGATGTGATAACTCAGGATTCTTAGTGATGAAGAAGGTGGAAGTAACATTGATAATGAATCGATAAATAATATCTTGTTGAATGGTGAAGGTAAGAAATTATTCTGATTGCATGATATTATTTCTAAATAATATTTTTTTTACATTTTGATATTTTATATTTTTTGTATTTAGGTGATACCATAAATTTATGTGGTTCTCTTATTGATGTAAAGACGAATAATTTTGAAAACATATATGAGTTGTATTATGGCCAAGCACATCAAGTTAGTTTTAGTGTTTGGAAAACAACAACAAGGGTGAACGATGATAAGATAATAATTGAAAAGAACTATGTGTGTTCCTCTCAAGGAATTAAGCGATCCAGCACCTCCGGTTTGACAAAACAGAATCATAACAAGAATTAGTTGTAAAACGTCGTTGAGAGCAAGATTAAATAAGTAGGATGTATTCACATTGACTGGTGTAAATTGGTATTTTGATAGTGTGATATTTATTTGCTGATATTTTCATGTTTTATGGTATTTCGTGCTTGTATTTTATAAGTGTATTGGTTTTTGTATTAAAGCGTTTTGCCTTTCTATTCAATTGTATTGGTTTATATATTTGCAGTGTGTTCAGAAAAATAAAATACATTGTATAACAAACTCAACACATCTTATTGTAAAAAATATTCTTAACTTATAATACATAAACAACTACTTAATTATAGGAAAACTTTTGAGATGGCACAACAAAAACCGTACATTTATTACAAAAACTCAATACATTATAGCACATAAACCAATACATTGTTTTACAAAAATCAATACAAAATATTTTGTCAAAGGATTTACAAAAATTGGGGACTAAGATTTCCACCAATCACACAAAAAAAAATCACAAATCGCAGTTCATAAATTTTGTGATGGCATAACAAGAACCTACATTTATTACAAAAACGCAATACATTATAGCACATAAACCAATACATTGTTTTACAAAACCCAATACAAAACATTTTTTCAAGGATTTATAAAAAATGGAGACTAAAAATGTCCTAATCTGATGTGTTTGTGCTTCATATTTCACAAACAAAATAATATTTTTCATTTTTGAAACACCGATACTTTTTATCAAAAAACTAATACCTTAATATAAGAAAACCATTACAAATAATTTCCTTTTGGAGAAACTTTACTACCAGTGCATACTTCAAAAACCTCCACAAAAAGAAAAAGAGTACAATAGTTCAACACACAACAACATTAATATAAAATTAGCAACTGCATTAGCATTTCAGTAACAACTAACTAAGAGTCTAAGATAACTAAGTTCACACACATACTAGTACGTCAGAGTATAAACTCCAATAATTCCTAACAGAAAACAGATACATATTAATTAAAATATAAATATCCCTTCAAAAAAAAAATCCACCCATTGGCATCTTGAAAGACTTAAACATCATTTCTTTGTTCCCTTCCTGGAATTTGAAAACTCAATGACAACTTTCTCCAATTGTTTCTTCATGTCGTTGGCATTGCTCTAGAGGATTGTTGCACAATACTTGGCCCTCAATATGCGTCTTCCACCATGCTACAGCCACATAAACATATAAAAAAAAATTTAGGTACACTATCAAATAAAAAATAAAAATTCATTTATAATAACAATAGGAACGTCCATTTTTGGATAAACCCATGTGAGCGTAAGCGTATAAAACAGAAATGTAAGTTACCTCGTTCGGTGACATAAATGTCTAATGTATTTTCTCGAATAGTATCATGGCCTCTAAAGGCCTTGCGTGCCAAGCAAACCCAGATATCATCGTGTTCCAAAGAACGATGTTTTTCTCGTCTATGTTAGAAAAAACTGCGTAAGATTGTTTTATGTTACCACATTTCGCGTAAAGATCGACAAGAGACGGATAAATATATTCGTTTTTGCCGAAACTGGTTTTATACACGAACCTGTACATTTGTTTCCCGACTATTAAAGCGGCCTAGGTAGCACAAGCACTAAGAACCGAAGGATGAACATGTTAGTTTCCACATTTGACCTTCTTTCCCAAAGGAACAAACTCAAAGCCTCTTCATAAAGATCGTTTTGGAAAAATCCAGCAATCATTGAGCTCTAAGTTACGTCGCTCTTTCACGCATGGACCCAAAAACTTGTAAAGCATCATCGACAAAATTATACTTAGCTTAACGTCGAGCAATGCGGTCCCCACAAATGTGTTCGACTTCATACACGTCTTGACTGTAAAAGCATGCAATTATTTACTCTCGAATGACAAACACTTGGATACACAGGCACAGAGCACGCTCGACAAAGCGAACTCGCTGAACTCGAACCCTTCTCTTAGCATCCGACCAAAGAGTTTAAGAGCTCCTAACCCATCCCCATTTCGACTGTGCGTGCCAATAATAGTGTTCCAAGCAACCACACTTCTCAGATGCATTTTGTCGAACACCTTGCGAGCGTAATCCACAAGGCCACATTTTGAGTAGAGGTTTATCAGCATGTTTGAGGTCAGAGTGTCTGATTGTAAGCCCAAGTGAATAATCTGTGCATGGCTAACATATTGCAAAATCCACATTATAATCTATGGATTTCGGGTCATAAATTAACTAGTTTAACAAGTACTATGTAAATAAACTTAGGGATGCAGTGAATAAATAACAATACCTCCTTGCAAACACAAATTAACCATAACACGAATAAATTGATAATTCTAAATCAACCATATCCAATCACATACACACATCATAATGGTTAAATAATGATAAACCCTAATTAAAACCCCATTCATGGTCACAGCACATACCAACGGAGGAGGAGGTTATAGCAGAACCGCATCCGAAGGTCTTAAAGCAAGCATCAACAATTTTCCCACTCACCTCGTCAACCTTAATCTGCAATTTCATCACGTCACCACAAGCCGGAGCTCCGACGAGACCCGTTCTGACGTTCGGGTCGCTCTTGTCGAATGACCCGATGTTCCTCGGGTTACTGTAGTGATCCACCCTCTCGTGGTACATCCTCAACGCCGGCGCCGCAGGGGATCGCATCCCCTGGCCTAGAATCTTGTTCGTTACGTGCCTCAGCATTTTCTTTCGGATTAATTCGAGGATCGATCGAAATGAAATTGGCTCTGTTGCTAGGGTTTGTGAATTTGGGAGGGAGGAATGAGAAACGGACCGTGGATTGGAAACATCGTCGGTAGAAGCGTAGAGGCAACCATGAATTAATATTCGTCGGTCGGTGCGAGAGAGCTTCGGAATTTCGCCGGAGCTGGGTTTGGGGGGAGGGAAAATGGTGGTGGTGTAAGGGTTTTAGGGAAAAAAATGGTAGAAATATGCGTCAATAATGCTAACGGGTCAATTTGATATAATTAGACAAATTACAATAATGCCATCGGGTTGTTTATGGTTCGGGTCATGGGTTGGTTTAATGGGAGAGACCCGTTAATCTGGACTTACCCAAGTCTTTGTATGAATATTTAATTTAAAAGTATGTTGTTAGTTTACGTCGTATGCATAGACAATCACATAACAAATTTTTCAAAAATAATAAAGGATTTGTGTTTGAATTTCATATATATATTAACCACATTATATTGATTGTGTTCAGTTCTCGTCTATTTGTTGGCTAACCATTATTTCGATTGATACGTGTTGTGCTCTGCTCGCTCTGTTTCTGAAGTGTCGACTTTTGGTGCATTCGAAACCTAAAAAAAACTTTGATTCGGACAGCCTTGAGGTTGGGAGTCCTGTGAATGGCAAATTGACATGAGTTGCTCCACATTTTGGTTTGGAGCTTATATGACAGTTCATGTGTCATGGTACACGCGTACATAAAAAATAAATTTTTGAGAAACATGGGTTTAAACCCATATTCTTTTACTTTTGGGATTTAGCCCACAACCATTCCACCACATGATCAATGTTATATTTTATAAACAAAAAATTCTATATTCAAAAATAAGTTTCGTCTCTCTTTTTACGTTGTATAACTTACCATGAATTCATTTTTGATTTTAATACAAAAGTTAATACTTCTCATAATATTCTCATAAATATAAAAACAAGTTCTAATTAACTATTTAATAAATTAAAAAAGCAGAAAAATGGAAATGAGAATATAAAATATTATAATATAATGCTAAATAAACCTCAAAACTTAAAATTATTAAAAATATATATAATAAACTATTGTTTAAATTTGTATAATTACTTAATAAATTTAAAAAATAAAAAATTTAAAAGTAATATAAAATAATAATACAAATTGTTAAAAGATTTTGAAGCAAGTTAAATAAATATTTAATTATATAATAAATTTCAAAATACTTTTGAATTAGATAGTTGTAAGAAAAAGAGAATTGAAATCATTCGAATATATTTAACTGTTTAATTAAGTTATTTCTTTGAAATTATATGAAAACTAAGTAGTTTATTACCTATGGGTCAAACAAGTAATTAAGAGAAAATTATATCTTCATATAATTTTCTTATATATTAAATATTAATTAGGAAATATATTTATGCTTTTCTCTCTTACTTGCAAGTGTAGTTACGCTCCCAGGAAGGAGAGAGAAAATTATTAGATATGGAAAGTCAAGATTCCATCTTGTAGATTTTGGAAGATTTGCAAAACTTGAGACGGATTCGAAAAAGTTCCAAATATGGAAAGTTGGTGTTGCTGCACAAAAGTCAAAAAAATCAAAGAATCCTATAAGAATCCAAGTTCTATACAAGGAAATAAGAGAAGAATGAAACAAAATCCTATTTATTAGGATTGTAGCATATTTGGAAGACAAAATTTGACCAGGAAAGAAAAACTAGAATGTGTAAAATTTCATGTTGCTACATAAAAAATCCAAAAGTTGAATCATGAAAATTTACATATCAGATTGAGTTGAAGTCGAAGGAAGCTAAACCCTATAAGGATTCTACTCACGAAAAGGCAGTTTACTGAAATCCAACCTAAGTCAGAATCCATGAAGATATATGCTTTTTCAGGAGACCGACTTATGAGTTCTATATATAGTTGATAGGTCTCATTGTATTGTGCACCAGTTACATATATAACATATCTTAGAAAACTCAAAAACTTATTTTTATAGTTTATATTTTATTATTAGATTCAAGATTATAGTCTATGTTTCTACATCGTTGGAGTAATAAAACTTAGAAATTTCTTTATTAATTCGGTGCTTGAGGTAAACATATTTTTAGTTTAGGACAAAGTCCATAGAGTATTATAAAAGTCCACGTGTTAGTCAAAAAACTAGTTAGAATAGTTGTTATAGTATTGATTCGTCCAGGAGGAGTCTTTCGTATTAATTCTAAGCTTTGCTTGTGGGAGGCAGTATTGTAATGAAGGAGTTATGAGGAGAATTGGGATGCTTCTCCGTGAAAAAATACGTGTTATTTTTTAATTGCTTTCACTTTATTTTATGTAACTACATCAAATATTACTTCTATGTAATATATTCTTAAACCACCCTGATATCTCAATTGGCACCATAACAGGTTTTTGTTATTTTATTTCAGGATAAAGATCCACAAGGGCTGATTCGGGTGGCAACCATGAGTCATGATTTGATTTCGCGGCCTCCGCCTGTAGATGATTCCAACTATTCCTATTGAAAATCCATGATGACGATCTCATTGTGCTCTCTAGTACAAGGTATGAGAGACCATCGACTCTGGATGGTCATTTTTCTGCATCAAAGATGCTACTATGAAGGAAGTTATTCCAAACCACGAGATAAATGGAACAACACAGAAAAATCACTAGAAAAGACGAACTTCTTGGATTTGTATCTGTTTTGATGGTTGTAGATCAAACTCGACATAAGATGGTGGTCAAGTGTACAACTACTCAAGATGCATGGAAAATTCTCAAACGATAATTCGAAGGTACAAATTCAGTTAAGTCTTCTAAACTTCAAAAAGTTATTACTGCTTTTGTAAAATAAGAATGAAGTAAGATGAGAATATCAAGATGTACTACGCTAAGTTTTGTGATCTTGTTAACCAAAGTGCCATGCTTGTTGAAGAGATCCCATAAACTAGATAAGTACAAAATATCATGAGGACTCTCCCTAAGAGATTTCATGAAAATATCACTTATTTGAAAAGTTTCCAAAGGGTTAAACTCCGGATCTGGATGACTTACTTGGAGATCTTAGAATATTTGAGATCAATAATGGATATGATATCGTGAATAATAAGGGTATAAATCTTGTATATAAGGATGGTATTCCTACATCTTATGTGGAAGAGCATGGAGAGGATCACTTGGAGGATGTTGAATTTGATGAAGTTATGAGTCGAATCAAGCAGGTCATTGAGAAATTATTGGAGAAGAAGATTTAGAACAATGAGATAGTTGAGTCCAACAGAAGTTTCGATCGAGCAAACAGTGATAGACGTAGCAATATCTCTAAATCAAAGACTAAAGATCAGAAGAGTAAGTGATGGGAATGTTAAGGATTTGGACACTTCCAATCTAAATGTCCTAACGTTCTCAAGAAGAAAAAATCTTTCAGGACAGTGTGGAGTGAATCTGATGGAGAAGAACAACATGATGAAGCTACACGGTAAACGAGCAATCTAGAGATTTGTTCTCACAATAGCTTATTACGCCTTAGAACAACTGATATCATTCTTGATTATGAAAAAATATGAATTCATCTTAATTTAAATGTGATTGTGATTCTGATATCTCTAACAATGATATCACATATCCAAGTGCTGAAGATATTTTGATACATATGTTAGTAATTGAATGGTGTATCCACAATCGATGAGTTGAAGATGTTGCAACATCAATCTGAAGTTCATGTAAAATAAATTCTTTACTTGAAAGGTGAAGTTCATAACCTACGTGAAGAGAACGATGAAAAAGACGCACAAATCTTATCCCTGAAATGTAGAGTCTCAGAGTGATGAAGGAACATGCTGACCTAAAGAACATTTGTTCTCAAAAGAATCAACATTTGAAGGTGAAATCAGATGAGCCGAACAAAGCTAACCAGATCTTGCAAAAGATGAATTTTGGTAAAGCAAATTTAAATGATCTGATTAGCATGAGAAAATAGTTTGACAAATAAGGTTTTGGATATAAAGGTTAGACTTCTAACCCTCAATCTGATACTATAGTTGGGTCTGAATCTATTTCAAATTTTAGATGTAAGAACGTTCAAAATGCAACTTATGCCATGAAGCAACATCTAAAAGTTTTGATTAAAAATATCATTCCTATACATCATTATTGTGATGTATCTCGGCATATTCATCCTATATATTATAGGATGCATCATGATTTATATGCATGAAGGGTTTTGAAAACACCAAAGCCTAAAATTGATTTGAGAAATCATAAACAACGAAATGTTTGGGTTGTAAGAGATAAGCATGTATGTCTTGCATTTTTTGTGTCTTTGAAAACCAGTTCGAATGATAAATGGTATTTTGATAGTGGTTGTTCTAGATACATGATAGACATGAAGTTACATTTTTCTGATATTATACCCGATGGTTATGTTACTTTTAGTAATGGTGTGAGTAATAAAGTGGCTGGAATTGGATGTTTGAACATTGATGGTATACAAAAACCAAAAGATATCTTATTAGTTGAGAACTTGAAAGCTAATAAGTTTAGCATTGATCAATTATGTGATCAAGGTTTACTTGTTAGTTTTACCCAATAAATTTTTTGAAAAAAGTAACAAGTGTTTACTTATGGGAATAAGATCAATCGAAAATTGCTACTAGATTCATTTTAAGTGTAAGTATTCTTGGGTTTTGAGGATAAAAATATTGCTTATGTCAGATGTAATTACATTCATATAATGCGAAACTGCATTTCTCTCTCTACAGCTAGAGTTGAACATCGATTTGCTGATAATTGTGCTTCTCATCTTGTGTGGATGAAGCAGGTGATTCATGAGCAAGGAATCAAAGTGAATTATAACCAATCTTTTCATGATCATACTCACGCTATTAATGTTTCTAATAACTCAACTCAACAACTTCGCATGAAGCACATTGATATTCTTTCTTACTTTATTAAAGATCTAGTTGATAGTAGAATAATTATCTTGGATCATATTCCTTTACAAAACCAGCTTAAAAATATTTTTATAAAATCGTTGGATGCCCATAGATCTATTTCTCTAAGGAAATCCTTAGGGATGTGCATTCTATGTTTTGTTTGCATTATATTATATTGTATTATTTTATAGGATATATTTTTTTCATCCTAAATTATCTTTAAATTTGGACTTTACCTCCTGATCTATTTTTTCTTTTAAATTACCTCCTAATGTTTGCGTTTTTTTCAAAATTTCCTCCTAAAGAAAGATTCAGGCAAAAAACACGACGGCCGACAGGCACGTTGCATAAATGCGTGCATGTAACGTGCCTATCGGCCGTCGTGTTTTTTGCCTGAAATCTTCTTTAGGAGGCAATTTCGAAAAAAACGCAAACATTATGAAGTAATTTAAAAGAAAAATAGATCAGGAGGTAAAGTTCAAGTTTCAAGATACTTTAGGAGTCAAAAAAGAGTTATATTATATTATATTATATTATATAAAAACATATATAGGATATATCTTGCATTATGCATAACTTGCAGATTCACCACAAATTGTTCTTTCTTGGTTATACATGTCTTCATAACCCAACTTAAACGTCTTAAAAGCTCCATTAGTTTTCTCCAAAAACTGTGGCACAACTTATATGTGAGGAAGGAGCTACCTACATGAAACGACGCAGTGAGTAGCTACCATAGTGTTACGTCTCAAAGATTTGGCTATGAAAAGAGCTTCACGCACATAAAATGAGTGTGGGGTGTAGCTACCAACATGGCATTGCTTTAAATAATAATTCATTTTTGGGGTGGTGTTATTTCATTTGGTGTACAAGATGGTCAACATAGTTTTCGACGACTTTGACCACATGATAGAGCAAAGCTCCATTTATGGCGTTTTCAGAGCTATCATCCAACCACTTTTCATAGTGTTACTTGACTTTATTGCAGCAACAAGTCAATGGGAGAATCTATAATTGTTATATCAGGATTTGTGTAACAACACCCTGATTGTCTTATCTTAGGGTGATACTTGAGATTTATCTTGCTTTGACTTTGATACTTGTAGAGGTCTTGATTGTCTTATATGATCTGTGTGATGTTATTACATTAAATTGTACTTGCATTTGGATTTTGACTTTTTACAGGTCTTCAAAAACATATTTTTGAACTAAATGCAAAGAGGGAGATTGTAAGACAAAGAGAATTGCAACATTTGAATATATTTAATTATTTAATCAAATTGTTTCTTAGAAGCTACATGAATACTAAGTGATTTAGTAATTATTGGTCAATCAAGTATTTAAGGGAAGATTCTATCTGCATGTAATTTTTTTTATATACTAAATATTAATTAGAAAACATATTTATGTTTTTCTCTCTTACTTGCAGGTGTAATTACGCGCCCCAGAAGTAGAAAGAAAATCTTTAGATATGGAAAGTTAAGAATTTTACGTGTACATTTTTTAAAATTTGCAAAATTTGTGAGGAAATTAATTGAGAACTTTTGTAAACAAACATAAAATTTATAATACATTACTAAATAAATCTCAAAACTTGAAAATAATAAAATAAACATATAACATATATTTTTCTATATTTTTAATTAATAAATTTAAAAATAAAAAACTTAAAAACATTATATACTAATAATACAGTTTTAAAAATTAAGTAAGTTAAATAAATATTTAATCATGAATAATTATTTAACATATTAGAAAACAAAAATCATAACAAAGATATTACAAACATTATAAAATAAATTTTAAAATACTTTTAAATTATGTAAGATTATAATAAAGTGTTATTTAATATCTAAATATTTATTTCATAAATTTATAAAATAAAAAATACAAAAGAATAAAATATCAATGAGCAACAATAACAAAAAAAATATTAAAAAATGATGATTCGCGCCACGGAATTAATTGGTAATTTTTACAGATAAGATTTAAATATTTTAATATAATACTAAATAAATCTCAAAACATAAAATTTAAAAAATTATATATTAAATTATTTTATAAATTAATATACTTACTTAATCAATTTAAGATAAGAAACTTAAAACTGTCATAGAATAATAGCATAAGTCATTAAAAAATTATAAATTAAGTTCAATAAATATAAAAGTTAATTAAAAAATTATTCAACAATATGATTATTATCTAATAATATAAGAAAGTGTGAATAATTTCTAAATAACTATTTGATAATCTGGAAATGAAAAACATGAAATATAATTAAATAATATAAAACAAAAAACTACCAAATAAACAAAAAAATAATAAAAAATATTCCAGAAAATCAGGTGTTGGGACCCAAAATTGGACTTTTGTAGAAAAAATATAAAATTTTATAATATAATACTAAATAAATCTCAAAACTTGAAATCAGAAAATTTATTAATAAACTGTCATTTAAGTTTATATAATTATTTAATTACTTTAAAAATAAATTTATAAATATTATAATAATAATATAAGTTGATAAAAATATAAAGTAAGTTAAAAAAATATAAAAGATAAATATTTAATCATGCATAAGTAATTAATATATTTTAAAATGAAAAATATGACAACAATGTTATTAAATATTTATTATAAATATCAAAATATTTTTAAATTAAATAATAATAAAGTATGATTAGTTTCAAAATAAATATAAGTTCTTATATTTTACTTATATAATTTTATAATTACTTACATTTTTTTATTTTAAAAAATTCTTTAGAATCTTATAATATTTTTCATTAATAATGTAAAATTTTTAGATTTATTTTATATATTATATATTTTGATATTTTTAAACTTCAAATTTATTGAATAAGTATTTTTAATTTAATAATAAATTTATATATTTTATTTATCTAAATTTATATATTTTCAATAGTATTTATTTATTTTTTCTATTTTTTTTCTAAATAACTAGTAAGAAATTATTTATAGATTTTTTTTATTAATTTAACTAATTTATAATTTTTGAAATTTGTTTTACATCTTTTATAATGTTCGTAAAATGTTCAATAAAATTCATTTTTTGAGTTTCAAATAATATAATTGAGTTATGAAATTTATAATTTAGAAAAATTACAGTATAATCTTAATATTTATTTAGAAATTACTAACAAATGTGATCTAAAGATATAAACAAATTTGGATATCCTATGTTAATCTCATGTTCAATAGTAGACCAATGATATAATATCTTAAAATAATATGATACTGATTCGAAATACTGGTGTAATATTAATAATATAATTTAACATCACTAATAATTAATATTTCAATTTCTTAAATATTTATATTTTCATGGCATTAGTATGTTAAAATCACTAGGCGGCTGCTAGGCGTCAGGCCAGCGCCTAACGCCTAGAACGCCTAGATGGGGTCTAGAATTTGAGAATTAATACCCTAATTTACAACATTACATCCAACCATTTTATAGTTCAACATACTACCTTCTACACAATAAAGTCTATGACAATTCAAAATTAAAAGTAATAATCACAAGTTTAAAGCTATTATTCGATTCAAAGTTCTAAACAACATATATCCATAAGTTTATTAGTCAAATAAAAATACATATATTACAAAATCAAAGTAATCAAAAAATAGACCCAAAAACGACATCGCTTCAGGCCATAAAAATAAAAATAAAATAAAATAAAAGCTGGCCTGGCACTTAAGCGCCAACTTGGGCGCCGAGGGCGCCCTACGATTTCTTTGACCGATTTTTGAAAATCGTAGGCGAATTGATGACGCCTATCGCCTAGGCGGGCGCCTAGAGCAATTTTTAGAATAGAGGTTAAAACACAAGTGTAGAATGCACCATTTATATTATTTTTGAATTACTCATAGTTATATATATTCTTATTTTTATAACTATAAAAAAGCTTTAAAAATATATTTTTATATTTTTCATGTAACTTATGGGTCAATTTTACGTCAAATATCAAAAGTTATAAAATTAAAAATAAATAAAAATTATCCCGTGCAGCAGAAACAATATTATTTATATCAATAAATAAATATTTATAAAATTAATAATTTGTTTCTCAAATTTTGTATGAGATTTAAATGCTCTTTAATTTCTGAAAAATTTATCATGTGTAATAGGGATTTGTTTGTTGGTCGGCCAAAACTGGTGTGCGTGTGCGGTCAAAGGGTAAATACTTATTTTATTTTCAAAATTTGGAAAATGTAATTTGTCCGATGGCTAGCGCTAAATATTCCTATTTTGCCCCCAACTTGTTGATCCCCAAATAAAACACTTCTCCTTGGTATCTCTGCCAAAATCAAACCCCTCCGGAGTGCGGCCTTCTCTCCCAAAATCACATACTCCGTTTCTTGTGAATAACAGTCCCCAAGGTATCTCTGCCCTATCTAATCCGGCCATTTTAGTTGAATTTATTAATTTGAATGCTGTTTAATTTCTGAAATAATTTATCGCGAGATTATGTTGTTGAGTTTTGGAGTTTTCAGATCTATATTTTACTTAATTGTGCGCGATCTGTTCTGATCCAGGGATTAGGGTTAGATTCCTGCCGAATGATATTTATTTGATTTTTTGTGGTGGAAATTGATTAATTCGCCCATGGCTGCCATTTGATCTTATATCGGGATTTTTATTTTTAATAAATTTTGTACTTTGTGTTATCTGGAATTATTCATCTCATGATTGAATCGGAATTATCGACAAATTCTTTATGTTTCGCAATTTTTGATTTTTTTAAAAAATTCTTTTCACAGGACCTGCAAAGATGTTAGATCAATTACTCATCTTCACAAGAGGAGGTCTAATCCTCTGGACCTGCAAAGAGCTGGGTAACGCCCTCAGAGGCTCGCCCATCGACACTCTAATCAGATCCTGCCTCTTGGAGGAGCGATCAGGTGCATCCTCGTACAACTACGACGCCCCTGGTGCGGCCTACACCCTCAAGTGGACTTTTCACAATGATCTCGGCCTCGTGTTCGTCGCCGTGTACCAGCGTATTCTACACCTGTTGTACGTAGACGACTTGCTCTCCATGATGAAGCAAGCCTTCGCCGACATTTACGACCCGAACCGAACTTCGTACACTGGTGGTGAGTTTGACGATATATTCCAACAGCTTAAGTTGGAGGCCGAGGCTCGTGCCGATGAGATGAAAAAGTCAAAGCAGTTGACTAAGCCTGTCAATAATAATTATAATAATAATAATAACCTTGGTCGGAAGCAAAACGTCACTTTCGATGGGGGCAATCAAAAAAAGAGCGATGGTGGAGATGGCGACAAGTTAGGAAATAATAATAATAATAATAATAATAATAATAATAATAATATAAGTATTTATAATAAAAAAAACAATGATAATGGGAAAGAGAACGGGGCTAACGATAATGGGGCGTTTGATGTGAAAAAGCTACAGAAGAAGATTAGGGTGAAAGGCGGGAAGAAAAAAACTGAAAGTGTGGTTCAGAAAGCGGAAGTGGGACCGAAGAAGAAGATAACAAAAAAGAATAGGGTTTGGGACGATGAGGATAAGCCGAAAGAGACGAAGTTGGATTTCACTGATCCGGGGAATGAAAACGGGGAACAGAACGTGTCGGTTGTGGTGGCAGGAGATGAAGGTGAGAGTATGATGGACAAAGAAGAGATTTTTAGCAGCGATAGCGAGACCGAGGATGAGAACGAGGACACTGGGAAGGATAATAGAAATGTTGATGATGCTAAGAAGAAGAAAGGCTGGTTCTCATCCATGTTCCAGAGGTATATTTTAACCTATTCATGCCTAGTATTATTTACTTTGTACATCTGTTATCTTTTTTACTGCATGGAATTATATATGAGGGCAGGTTGAATGTCGGCAGTGAAACATGTCCGCAGATTAGGTTTTCTTATTTCTCTTCTTCATATTCTGTGAGTAGTTTTTTTTAGTTTTAGGGTTCTTTTTTTTTTTTTTTAATTATTATTATCTTTTTTATTTCAAAAATTAGTTTTAGGGGACCTGCTTAACTGTAAGGCTGTGAGTCTGCCTCCTTGAAATCCTATTGCTTTTCTGCCAAATTTATGATTATCATTCTCTTATTTCTTATATGTAATGATTTAATATCTTTGGCATACCAATATATCATCATAAAATCAAATCCGTTGAGCCTAAGGCGCTTCAGAAAGCTATCACACCACTGTAATAGTGCACTTTTTTTTTTGTTTGGTTCAGTATTGCGGGGAAAGCAAATTTAGAGAAGTCCGACCTCGAACCGGCTCTTAAAGCTCTCACGGACAGGCTCATGACCAAGAATGTGGTATGTTATTCATGTCTTATCTACTTGTTCTACCACTTAAGTTCAATTTTGTACATGATGGAGGCGGACGGTATGTTTGTGCGAAGATGACGATGTAGGTTGGACTGGGGTGTTGTTGGGCTTCTATATTTTGATCCATTATCATCTAGTTTGTGATGATCGTTTCATTTGGATTTTATAAAGGCTAGTAACAAGTTAATGATTTATTTATCATCCCTATTGACTAATTTTGAAAATGAAAATATAGATATTTTATAACACTTTGCGCTGTATTTTCTGAAATGATTTGTTGAACAGGCAGAAGAAATAGCTGAAAAGCTTTGTGAATCGGTAGCTGCAAGCCTCGAGGGCAAAAAGCTTGCCACATTTACAAGAATTTCGTCAACAGTTCAGGTACTCGAGCATAGGGCAGACAATTCGAGAGATTTGTCTTCAATTGTAATTTCCCATTTATATTCTGTTTACACTCACATGATTCATTCTATCAGGCTGCCATGGAAGATGCCCTTGTTCGCATTTTAACTCCTAGGCGCTCGATTGACATTCTAAGGGATGTTCATGCTGCCAGGGAGCAAGGAAAACCGTATGTTGTGGTTTTTGTTGGAGTCAACGGGGTTGGAAAATCTACCAATCTTGCTAAGGTTAGTGTCCCGATATATAAATAAGCACTGTCTTATAAATTTAAAAGTTTTGTCAAATTACAATTTTCTTCTTGTGCCTGCCTCTCCAGGTTGCTTACTGGCTTCAGCAGCATAATATCAATGTCATGATGGCTGCTTGTGACACGTTCAGGTCAGGTGCTGTTGAACAGCTGCGTACCCATGCTCGCAGGCTCCAGGTAGATTATAGTGCTTTACAGCCTTGAGCTACTATTATAATGAGGCACACACAGGTTCCCTGAAAAACAATTTTAACATATATATTTTTTAAATACCAAAAAATAGAAAACCCTATAAAATGGAGAAAAAAAACACTAAAAACTTAAAAACCCATTTTTTTGTATTTATAAAAACTACTAAAAACCAAAAAAAACCATGAAATCCAAAAAAATAATAAATAAATAAAAACTGGAAAACCCTGAGAAGAACTAAAATAACTAAAAAACTAAAAAAAGAACCCTAAAAAGCTGAAAAGAAAAACAAAAAAACTAAAATTTGGCCCTGCCTAAAGGAATGTACTCCGTCAAGTTTCTCTTGAATATAATAGCTCTTGCTGATGTAAGCTCTAATTTGAATGTTATGCAACCATGAAGATCCCAATATTCGAGAAGGGTTACGAGAAAGATCCGGCGATTGTAGCGAAAGAAGCAATCCAGGAGGCAAGTCGAAATGGCTCGGATGTTGTTCTGGTGGATACAGCTGGACGGATGCAGGTAATTTGTTGATAATTTGTGAAATAATGCTTTTTTTTCTTTTCTTGTGGTGTTTATTTTGCCTTCTCATTGTTTGGTTGATAATTTTTTTTGCAGGATAATGAGCCATTGATGCGAGCTCTTTCGAAACTTATTTATGTGAACAGTCCGGATCTGGTTCTGTTTGTTGGCGAAGCCCTTGTGGGGAACGATGCAGTTGATCAGTTGTCTAAGTTTAATCAGGTCAATTCGACTTCTTTTTTTTAATCTATATTTAATTTCTTTATCTGCACTTTATCGTTATTATTATTATTATTAATTATTAATTGTATTATTATTTTATTTTTTTGCAGAAACTAGGTGACCTATCACCTTCACCTGATCCCAGGTTGATTGATGGCATCCTGTTGACTAAATTTGATACAATTGATGACAAGGTATATCTAGTCGAATTATTATTGTTATTATTATTATTATTATTTGCATATATTATTACTTCCCAGTGATTTGCATCTGTTTTTATTGCTTATACGTAATGAAATGGGTATAGGTGGGAGCTGCATTGTCGATGGTTTACATATCAGGAGCGCCTGTGATGTTTGTTGGATGTGGGCAGTCGTATACCGACTTGAAGAAGCTTAATGTCAAGTCCATCGTCAAGACTCTCCTTAAATAGACCCTCGACTGAAATACTCCGGTTCTTGTTTGTTGACTAGTATCCAAATCTGCCTTTGTAACTCAACTGCGTGTGAACTTAATTTCTCATGTGAATTGTTTCGGATTGCCAGTGATGGTTTGTTGAACACTGTTGTGTATTTTATTGTCCCGTTAGTCATTCCCCCTTATGTAGACCAGATTTTAGTATTTCAGTTTTTAAGTGTTTTATTTACTTTCGTTTTCCTTGGGGTTTTCCAGTTATTTAGTTACGTATTTATAGTTTTTTTTCAATTTAGTTTTTTAGTTTTTTTCCAACATTTCTTTAGTTTAGTTTTTTTTTTTTTTTTTTGTGTGTGTGTTTTTTCTATTTTAAAAGTTAATATTTACCTGGCTCTGATTACGAAATTTGCGACAGTTGTATCATCTTCTATTACTATGCTATAAAAGCTCTCATGTTCGAATCCCGCATAGCAGACTGTTAATTGTGTTTAAGCCTAAAATTTTAATTTTATGTACATTGAAAAGTAACGCACCCGCAAGCCAACCCCTTGCTCCACGACCCGGCGCTCGTGGGGCTACCTCCTCCAGATGGCCGAGTTTTCTGTGCGGTTTTGCATGCGAATTCTCGACCATCCTAGACACATTTCGCCTTATTGCCTGTGCGCCTGCGTTTCCCTGGACACCAACTTGGAACTCTATGTATAGGTGTTTTTGGACCGAAAATGTATCACTCATCACTTGGCTTATTCCCCAAAGCATAATTTTCATTAAAGATTGGAGCTTATTATGAATGTCAAGTTTGGATGTTAATTTCTTCCATGGATTTGTAGCAAGCTTTCAATTTCCTTTAATTTGTTTGTCTAATTGTTTGATTTGGCTTTATTTGCTAGTTTGTACTTGTTTGAGATTTTGATTATGAGATTTGTTGTTCTAGATGTTTTTCATTTATTTTCTTGTTTTCTCTCAATTTTTAAGTAAATGCAGGATGGTTTGACCACAATATCAGTGGGCTTGAAAAAAAAAAAAAAGTTTCATATAAAAAAGAAAATAAATTAACGTTTCATAAGAAATTCATGGTTGAGTGAGAGAACCCTTGAAAGAAGTGTTTTTGGGCTGCGAGGCCTCGTGTTCGCGCCAAAGTTGCAAGGCTATCATCACCATTGATTAAGTTAAAATCGATCGGTTTTTTAACCAGTCGGTTATTAACCGTCGATTAAATTAACCGGCCAAACCTTAAGTATAACCGGCGGTGAACCAGTTAAGGTCGGTTAACAAAATCGGCGGTTAACCGCCATTTTTTTAATTGAATTTAAAAACTTAAATAAGTTTTGAATAATTGATATAAATAGGAAACTTAAGTAGAATTAGAATGAGATAAATAGATGGGAACTTAAATAAAATTTGAATAATTGAATTTTTGAAGTAAAAAGTTTTAAGAAAAAATATATATTTTTAAAAAAGGATTTGATTTTAATTTTAATATTAGAAATTCAAATTAAAAATTTTAACTTTTAATATTAAAATTAACTTGCTTACATATACTCGTAGAGGAATCAAAGTTCACGTAGTTCGATTTTCTTTTTGAAAAACAAAATCAGTTTAGAAAAAAAGACTTGATTTAAACTCTAATATTAGAAATTAAAATTAAAAATTTTAACTTTTAATATTAGAAATAACTTGCCTACGTATCCTCGAAGAGGATCGAAGTACATGTAGCTCGATTTTTTTTTATTTAAAATAGTTTAAAAAAAGGACTTGATTTTAATTTAAATATTCGAAATTAAAATTAAAAATTTTAAATTTTAATATTAGAATTAACTTGCCTACATATCCTTGTAAAGGAATCAAAATCCACGTAATTCTTGTACTTACTTTACTTACCTACGTTATGTGGATAATGGAGGAGGCTCGTCTTCATTTATTTTTCATTGTCGTTGCTTCCGAAAGTGGTATCGTAGTGGTCGCTCTCTTCACCTTCACCTAGTTGAATTTCTTTGTTCGTTTTCCATCTTTGACCCAATCATTCATTAACATTTAATTATCAAGATTTTTGGGCAATAAGTTAAACCGACAATCATCTAACATAATTATTTTGCGCATTTCTTGTGTAATTTAATTAAAAAAAGTGGTAAGTGAATAATTTGATACTGTCGGAGTCACAATTACAAAATTAACAAAGGAATGTAAAATAAAATAATAAAAACTCACAATAAAAACCAAATAACATATAAGTGATTATATATATATACACACGCACATATATATTCAAATGATCTTATTATTTTTAATATTTATTAGGCTATTTATATTAACTATGTTATGAAAATTCTTACATAATAATAATAAAAAAACCTATGTGGCTTTTAATCAGAAGAAGAATCTATATTTCTAATATTAATTTTTATTATTTTTAATATTAATTAGAGTATCTATCCTAGTTATATTAAGAAAATTCTTACGTAATTAAAAAAATTAATTATAAGTAGTGTTTTTTCTCTTATACTCATCTTTTTCCTCTCTCCGTACCTCTCTCTTTATTTATTTAGACCTACTATTAAAGATGGTCTGTCGGTTTTTGGGCAGGCCATTGGGCACAAATTCATTTGTACCTTTTTTCTTTTCTTTTGAATTATTTTCATTTTTGATTTTATTTTGTCTTTTCTTTTTTGTTTTCTCTTTTCTATTTCCTCTTCTTTATTTTGTTTTTTGATTTTATTTTTAATAAATCTTATATAAAAAAAGTTATTTTAAGATCAAATCAATTAGTATAATTTTATTTTTTAAATTATAACTATCTTTATATATTGTACTAATTTATGGTAAAATTTGTGATTGATTATTGTTTAGTAAAAAAAAACTGAATGTTAGAAAATCTAATTCATTAGTGTAATTTTATTTTTTCATTAAATTATATTTTAAATTATAATATTTTTATTCTTAGCATATTACAAAATAATAATTATATTTATTTAAAAAAATATATTTTTTTAATTCTTTTTTGTAAATTTCTTTATATTTCTCTCCACGAACCATTAAATTTCGTCATCACGAATTTTTTGTTCAAAGAATGGAATTCATTTTTCTTTCTTTTTTGTTTTTCCCTCTCATATTTTAAATTCTTATTTGAGAATTTTTGTCCTTAGTTGGCAGCCATAAAATTTATCATTTAATTTTTGTATTAAATTTTATTTCTTTGATGTTTTAATGTTTGGTTCTTTTTACTATATTTTTGATTTAATTTTCTTTCTAATGTATTTTTTTATTTTTAGTTTTTAATATAATTTACAAGTAAATGAATAATACTCAAATCTTAAAATGAAATATTATTAATAAATATTTATATAGGTAAAAAAATATTATATTGTATAAAGAATTATTATTTCAGAACACCTAATCTAATAATTTTGAAATGTTTATAATATGAATGAACTAGAGCTCATATTGAGGCAAATTGGCACCCTAACCGTTAACCGTTAGTCAGACCCCTCAAAATTAATTTTTAAAATAAAAAAAAAAATTTAGGAGACCTACAAAAAATTGCCTAAAACCAAAAAAACCTTAAAAATAAAACAAAACAAAAACTAAACTAAAAACTAAAAAAGAACCCTAAAATTAAAAGAAAACACTTAAACCTTTTGGAGTTGCCTAACGAAATGTACCCCGTTAGGTTGTGTAACATAAATTTTTGTATTTTATATTATCCATGTATTAGTTGATTCAATGTTACAATGCAATCTTTTTTTTTATATAATACAAATAATTAAAACCTAACATCTAGATTTTTGATTATGAAAGTGAATCAATGATATATCATGGTTAACAGAAGTGATTATTAATAAAAATATACAACTTTTTTATATTTTTCATTTTTATCTAATATCTTATAAATTAATTTAAAAATTACTGAATATAAGTTTGTCCCGCAACGAAGTGCGGATCAATTTGTAGAATATACATATATAAGAGTCCAATGCCCCACGACTTTCCTTTAAATCATTTTACTAGTTTGTAAATCATTTTCTCATCAATTGCTTGTTCATTTAATTTTTCATTTTTAAAACCATTATATTTCCGTCCATAATTTATTAGAAAATTCAAAAACACAAGAACGTAATAGTTTATTTAGTGTTAGGTTTTATTTTCCCATTTATTATGTGAACAAACTTCTTCACTCCAATTGATTAAAATTTTGATATCCATTGTCATATGTCACTAGATAAACAATTACCCGATATTGAAAAGGGCTTTTTAAATGCACTTTTAACAGTTTCATGTATATTTATTTTAAATCATGTTTCTTCTTCTTATTATTATTTAAGAGGAACCAATATATGTTTATTAGAATCCAACTATAATTTCTAAAAGCATCACCCTCCACTAAAATTATGGAATCAAAAGTAGGGCTCATGCAAAGGCTTTTTGGTCTGCTTGCATCAGTCAACTATGTATATTATATCCTATATTCTTTAGCTTTCTTCGCATAATTGATTATATGCGGAGTTGGTACATTTTTAACTAGACCACCATGACAATATGGCTGCTTTTAGATACCAAAATTTCAACATGTCATTAATTTATTTTAACTTTTAATAAGCACTTGGTATTATCATTACACAAAATCAAGTGAATATATATGTATATATTTGTCCATCTATCCTATCCTAGTGAGGTCCTCTAGGGACCCGGATACAAAGGAGGACCCAAGATTATAAAAATGATATGTTATGGTCCGACCCAAACTTAACCCAAACCCGTAGAGCAAATTTGACATCCGACCCGAACAAATATGGATAGTGGATAATTATGCTGAAAGTGACCTCTACCATCATATCACTCCACATTTTCGCTTCGACGTGGCTTATTTGGCAAATTAGTATAAATATGTACAATATTCAAGATTAATGTAACATTTTGATCACAATCTTACCTCACTATTTAGCTTATATTAATCTCTAACGTGTATTTTTTTTCATAAACTTTTCATGAATTAAAGTACTTCACCTTATCAACCAATAAATCGAAGTTTCTCACCTCCCAACTCTACTAACCGAGATCAGGTAATTTGATTATTATTTAATCAAAATTATAATTTATAAAAGGTAAGTGAGGATGTTGACAATTTTTTATTTTTTTATTTTTTTGTAAAAGAAGACAAAAGCAATAATAAGCATTCATACATTTATCAGCGTAAGTAACAATTATGTGCCCTAGCAAGAACATCATCATAAAATTTTGAATATTAGGACAAACTCTACATTTGACCTTTTTTTTTTTCTTTTTCTTTTAATCATGTAAAAAGTCTACGCTATTTTAGCTTACAATGTGGAGTTTAGTGGGATAGCTTTCGTAAAACAAACGCGCAAATGCTTGTCAATGCAATGAGTTTATGTTGACCATCTTTAACTCTGCAAATTAGGTGCACTTTGTTGAGTGAAACTTATATTACATTACGAAACAGGGCAAATAATTGAGATTATCAGCATTTACAATATCCCCAAACAAAAACTGGTGGATCACACATAGTATTCTATCATGTCCCAAAATGGAACCTAACCTTTTTTTATTTTTTTAAGCTACAAGTATAACGCCCTCATAAATAATAAATAAATCCTCCAAGGGAAACAAAAATATATACTTCAATATAAAAAAATCTTTTTTTTTCCTTCCTAATTTCTATTTCAAATCCTAATGCTAATTACACCGACGACCGCCACATACATCCTTCAAAAGAAATAATGATAATCGACACGTCATCATGGTACCTTCGCCGGTCCCCTTGTGGGATATCAAGCAATTGATGAAAATCCATTCCTGCAAAAACACATTATTATTATTATTATTACTATTATGAACTCATGCTATCAAAATCTAGGCACATCGATCACTTGTACGTAAGATAAAATCGTACCGGCTTTCTTAGCAGCACGAAACAACAGTTCTTTGACGAGATGTTGAGCCGGATCGCCCTCGGGAAAAGCCGACATGAATGTTTCGACTTCGGAAACGGCCTCCTCGTTTGTGAAGTATTGGTAAAGCCCGTCGGATGATAAGATCAAGAATTTGTCCTTTGATTCTAATCTGTGGTGGCAAAGAAACGGCGAGCATGTGATGTATGGCGACGTTCCGATATAATCGATTCTAAACATCTCTAGAAGTGCATTGTTCCATTTAGGCTGAAAAACAAAATCAGATTAAAATGTAAGCATATAAAAAAAACAAAAAACAATAATATATTTTCGCGCTTCTGCTATAATAAATTTTAGGTGTTTTTTTTTTTACCTGTTTGAGAAAACCCGCTCCAAAAGCTCGAGTTACCTTCAACGACCCTTTCACCCTACCGTTTATAACCGCAAGAGCGTCATCACGATGCGCATATCTAATCCTTCTCACTTCCTAAGGCAACAAAAAATTACGAAAAAAAGTTAAAAAAATCGACAAAAGGGCAAAATCAAGAAAACATAACAAAATCATTTTTTTTTTCTTTCCCCTTTTTACCTCTTTGATAGATGTACTATGATCCATCGTAAGCTGACAACATCTCGAGTTATGCAAGTCCTCGTCACATTCAAAACCCTTCCTCATTTTCTCAATCCGATAATCATTCTCGACTTTTTGAGCTAAAATGGCCCGACTATCCCCTACATTCATCAAATAAACATCGTCACCCTTCATCACCATCACCAAAACACAAGATCCCATCAAAGCAAGCTCGGGATTTTCGACCAACATCATATCCGCGATCTCCAAATACGACGCCTCCGTTTTCCTCAACGCCTCCGATAGCCCTTTCAAGACTTCCAAATGATCATTTACGGCCGTCGGATGGCCCGCGGCGCTACCGGGCCCAAACTTGCTCAATTTCTCCCTTAAACTCTTCGACATTTCGCAAGATTTGTCAGACCATAACAAGCCTTTAAGCTCCTTGTGAACATTGGAGTAGAGGTTAGTTAATAGGAAATCCGTGGCATCGGGCCCGTTGAACCCGTCGTAAATCCCGACGAAAACCCACCCTTGATCCTCGGAGATCACGATATGGGCTCTATCCTCACCGGATTTCCCTTGGGCCCACTGCAGGTTTGGACTTGTGATAAAAGATTCATTCACAACGTCGTCGTTTTCATCAGTTAAGCTCATTTCACTGCTCAGGTTATTACTAGTAACAGTGCTGCTATTTCCACTGTTGCTACCACTAACACCACCAACAACATTGTTATGTTCTTTTTCATTATTATTATTACTACCATTTAGCTCTTTATAGAAACTCCAAAAAGATTTAGACACCACCTTTTTCAGATTTCTAGCTAAAGCCCGTTTCTTGGAATCGGGCCTGTACCTGTGTAGCTGATCGGACTGATTATTATCCAACGGGCCGGAGATGAAGCTCCTCTCTATCGGGCCGGACAGGAACCCCCGCTCGATCGGGCTGGATCCCGGGCCCGAGCAGCTCAGAATCGGGCCGGATTTAACTGTGGGATTTCTGGGGACTGGTTGCAGGGGTGTAGAGGAGAATAAATTTGAGCTCTCGAAAGATGACGCCTTGTCGAGTGAGGTGGAGCTGAAAGGGTCGGTGGAGAGAGGGGTGTAGACGTTGGCGGAGATGGCGGCGCCGGAGATGGTGCAAAACGCCGTCGTTTGGGAGGCGGCGGAGGGATGTTCGTCGGGCGGTTGGGATTTGTGAAGAACAGAGTCTTGTGGTATGTAGCAGTAGGAGTGGCCCAAGCCGCCGTCGAGAGGCTCCGGGAAATACAGTGCGGCGTCGTTTCTTCGCCGGGAAATCTCGCCGGCGTCTCCGGCGAAGCATAGGCTTATCTTTCGTATGCCGTTTCCCATTATTCAAGAAAAGAATGAATCTTTTTTTTTTTGGTAGTATGTTGGGAGGAAGGGAGGGAACAGAGCAAGTTAAAAGGGTTGGAGATGAAAATTCATGGTTTTTGTACTGGAGGAGTTAAAGTAGAAAGAGAGAGTAATGAAGATGAGAGAGGTAGAGTTGACTTTAGAGGGAGGGGTTGAGATTACAATTTTGGGATTTTTGTTTAATATTTGGAAGCTTTTGGTCTTGGAGAGCTGAGGGCGTTGACTATGAATATTTAACTTTAATGTGTGATTGAAAGTATTTCTTGTGAGTGTTCAAAGTATTTCTTGTGAGTGTGGGGTGTAAGGAAATGGAATAAAATAGAATATTTGGATTATACAAGTACAAAGTGTGATTATTTGAGTCTTGAGAGAGATGAAGAGAGAGAGAGAGAGAGAGAGGTGTTAGGAATAAAGTTTTATTTGAAAATGAAGTCAAAAGGCTCCACTTGCAATATGCAATGCTGATTCGGATGCCATCATGGCTAAAATGCCCTCGCAAGTCACATTTGAGTTTTATAGTAAAGAATTTATGCTCCGTTTGGGAGAGGTCTCACGAGACTGAGCTCGGATTTGGACTGTCAAAATTTAAATCCTGTCACTTACCTATTTATCTATTTAATTCAATATTAAAATACCATGTTTTTTATTTTTAATTAACTTTTTGAATATATACGGACGATGTCTCTTATTCTACGACTTGATAGTACGATTCAAGAATTTTATTTGGATCAGAAATATTACTAAAAGGTGTAAAGAGAATAGATCAGCTCGCCACAGGTCGCTAGGGATCAGGTCGACACAGGTCGCCACAGGATAGGACGTCAGAGCCACCACATGCATTCTCATGCACAGCTCCGCGACGGAACCAGTCTCTTGAACTTTTGTCTTATTAGGTGTCACATATTATTCCGTTTACTTGTTCGGTTAAGTTATCTAGGGTTGTGCTTACCCTATTGTGGCTTGACACGTGTAGTTGTCATCCTAGATTATATGTATTGCGTCCCCTTATATAATGTGGGCTGACACTTGTATCAAATATGCAATTAATACAGAATATATCATTTAAGAGACATGTTGCTTTCAAACTTAAAGTTTTCAACTTTTGCTGCTCTTTTACATGTGCAGACTGCACATTTCTTATTACGGTTACAGAGCGATTAAGCTCTAATCAGGATCCTTCTTCTTATCATTTATCTTTTTCCCTTTAAAACATGGCAGCAGAACCACATGTTGCTGTTTCAAATGCAACCACACAGATATCCCAACCGGTTCCCCTCCAGTCTCAGTTAATTAGTGTAAAACAGAATGAGTCAAATCACCTTATTTAGAAACAACAAATTATTGCTGCTATCAGAGGGTACGAATTAGAGCACTATATCAATGGCTCTATTACCCCTCCAAATCCCCTTTTACCTAGCACATCTTCTGAATCCACAACACCTAATCCTTCATATTTATTATGGAGCAGACGGGATCAGTTACTATAGCTTCTTGGATATTATCTTTATTGTCTGAAAGCATATTAGTCACCACTGTTGGCTTAACTACATCTCAGGAAATATGACAGTGTCTAGAGAAAACATTTGCTAGTTAGAATGATGCCAAGAACTTCAGACAATCAGAAAAAAAAAATGTGTCAATGAGAGAGTACTTGAACAAGATCAAAGGTTGTTGTGATCTTCTTGGATCAGCAGGTGAAAGAGTGAGTGAAAGAGATCATCTTTTGTATGTCCTCTCTGGGCTACCTCAAGATTATAATCCATTATTGGTGTCCCTTTCCACAAAAATGCCACCTTGCACCTTAATGGAGGCCTACTCTGTCCTATTGAGTTTTGAAACAAGAATTAAAGGCACATAAACACACTACAACAACAATATGAATGATAATTGAGCCTTTTCTGTCAATCTCATCACACAAGGTCAAGGGGGCAGAGGCAATACCAGAGGAAGAGGTAGAAATAGTTCTATTAATCAAGGCAATAGAGGAGGAAGAGGCAGAGGTAGTTTCAGAGGAAGAGGATATGACAACTCAAGAGCAAGGTGTCAAATTTGCCACTACAATAACCACACTGCATAAAAGTGTTTTTACAGAACATACCTCAATTTCACCCCAGCCAACAGAAACAACAACAATAGCTCATATGGATCAAACTATACTCAAGGATCAACTGGCAATCATAATGTGAATGTGGCTAACATCACAGGCAGTGAGACACAGTCCACTGCAGACTTCAATTGGTATCCAGATTATGGAGCAAGCATCCATGTCACCTATGATCTTGGAAACCTCAACATAGCAACTGAATACCAAGGAGCAGACAAAGTACAGATTGGTAATGGCACAGGTTTGAATATCAATCATTATGGCAATTTTGTTGTTCAAATCTCTGAAGCTCATTTTCCTCACTCATTTATCCTTAAAAATTTACTCCATGTTCCTCACATAACAAGAAATATGATCAGCGTAAGTCGATTTGCCAAAGATAACCATGTTTTCTTTGAGTTTCATCCCAATATTTTTCTTATGAAGGATCGGGCAACAGGAGTGGTGCTACTCCAAGGGATTTTTAAGAATGGACTTTACAGCTTCAACCTTGTTAGCTCCAAGCCAAGACCTCATCACCTACCTGAGAGACTCATAAATAAAGGCCCTCTAGTTTTTAACTCTTTAGAAGTTAAGAATAAGCCAAGTTTATAACTTTGGCATTATAGATTAGGCCATCCTTACTTTAACATTGTTAGAAGAACTCTCACTCATTGTAATATACCATTCTCCGTTAATGAAAAACTATCTTTGTGTATTCCTTGTTTGCAATCAAAATCTCATAAGCTGCCTTTTCCTGATTGTGTTTCTAATTATGAACTATTTGACTTGATTCATATTGACCTATGGGGACCTACACCCACAAAATCCTTCAGTGGCTTCAGTTAGTATGTTAGTTTCATTGATCATGCATCCAGATACACTTGGATATACTTGCTCAAGCACAAATCTGACACACACCAAGCCTTTATCCATTTTCACAAACTCATTAAGACTCGGTATAACAAGCATGTCAAGGCTGTCCAAAGTGATGGAGGAGGGGAATTCATAGCCCTCTCCAAGTTCTTTCTTGATCATGGAATTAAGCACAGAATGTCTTGTCCATACACACCTGAACGGAATGGCCTAGCTGAAAGGAAACATAGGCATATCATAGAAGTAGGTTTAGCTCTCCTGGACCCTTCTCATATTCCTCAAAGACATTGGGATTCAGCTTTCACTTCTGTTGTATACTTGATTAATAAAACACCTTTTAAGCACCTCAGTTACAAAACCCCCCATGAAATCCTCACCAAAACAAAACCTGATCTCAATCACCTCAGAGTGTTTGGGTGTAAGTGTTTCCCTTACATGAAGACCTACAACTCCAACAAGCTCCAATTTAGAAGCATAGCTGGGACTTTCCTAGGCTACAACAACTCACATAAAGGTTATAGGGTCCTCTTGCTAAAAAATAAGCTCCTTATTACTAGGCACCTTGTCTTTAATGAGAATTCTTTCCCATTCTCTAAAGAAATCGATGCTGGAGACAATGATAGAAAGTTAACCTCACTCACTCATTCCACTATGCCAATCTTACCACAGATCAATGAAAACATAACCACATTTCCTTTAGAAACCTCTTCTCATCCACCATCTCCTCATACTGGACCTAATTTGGATGAAACACCTTTGCCACACCATTCCTCAAACCACTCACACAGTATCCATTTTCCTGAACACAATTCCACATCCTCATCACACGATGAGATTCAGAGTGGTAGAATTTATGTGAATTTGCCTATTGATAGTATTCATGTACCTCCTGCTGTTACCACTAACACTAATTTATGGGATTCAATAAGGGCTGAACAAAGAAGACATCACATGACCACCAAGTCAAAGTCTGGGATCTACAAGCCTAAAGTTTTTCAAGTGGAATTGTGCAGGAAGCTAATAGCTTGAAGGAGGCCTTAAGCACCTTTGAGTGGAAATGTGCAATGCAAGAGGAATTGGATGCTCTTTCTAAGAATCAGACCTGGACACTCAGCACCTTACCTCCAGACAAGCAGCTTATTGGATGTAAGTGGATTTACAAGGTCAAGAAAAATACTGATAGGACACTTGATAGATACAAAGCTAGACTTGTAGCAAAAGGAAACACACAAATACCAGGTTTTGATTTTATAGAAACCTTCAGTGCAGTTGTCAAACCTTCTACAATTAGATTTGTATTTTCCTTATCTATTTCTAAATTATGGTGCATTAGGCAACTTGATGTTGCAAATGCATTTTTGATTTGTGACTTGGAGACAGACCTCTACATGTCACAGCCACCTGGCTTTGAGATAGGAAACAACAACAACCTTGTGTGTAAGTTAAAAATGACACTATATGGGCTCAAACAGGCATCCAAGTCTTGGTCCAACAAGCTGAGCACAATTCTACATTCCATGGGATTTTGCACATCCAAGGCAGATAGTTGTTTGTTCTACAAGCACACCAACAAATCAAGCATGATCATAATGGCCTATGTTGATGATATCATTGTCATAGGCACCAGAAACAAGAAATTCAGAGTTTCATTCAGCATCTTGGTGGTTTCTTCACACTGAAAGATATGGGGAATGTATATTATTCCTTGAAATAGAGTTTAAATATACAAAATATGGATTGTTATTGTCACGGGAGGGCTACATCAAGGATTTTCTAAAAAAGGCCAACATGGATAAAGCAAGGGGAACTCCTATACCTATGATCACTAATGTTCCACTATCCAAGACTGTTGGATCCCCCATTTCAGATGTGTCAACTTACAGAAGCTTAGTTGGAGTCCTCCAATATGTGACAATCACCAGACCTGAATTGGCTTACAGTGTGAACAAAATTAACAAGTTTATGCAATCTCCTCTTGACAGGCACTGGAAGGCAATGAAGAGAATTTTCAGATATCTTGCACGAACCAATAATTATGGATTGAGGTTTGTAGCTTCCCCATCTACTCAACTTGTAGCCTTTACATATGTTGACTTGGCTAGTGATCCTGATGACAGAAGGTCCACTTTAAGATTTTGTGTTTATACGGGAGGAAACCTGATCACATGGAGTTCAAAGAAACAGGCAGTTGTTTCCAGAAGCAGCATTGAGGTTGAGTTTAAGGGATTAACAAAAGTTACTTGCGACCTAATATGGTTGCAGTCACTTTTCAAGGAACTAAAAATACCTCAGACTCAACCTCCAATAGTGTGGGTAGACAATTTAGGTGCTGTGTCATTTGCCAAAAATCCCGTGCATCATTCAAGAATGAAAAATTTGGAAATTGATCTACATTTTGTCAAGGAAAAAGTTGGTGATCAGGTCATTAAAGTTCAGCACATACCATCATTTGATCAAGTTGCAGACATTTTTACAAAGCCTTTGTCTAACCAATCCTTCACTCGGTTAAGAGATAAATTGATGATTACCTCTTGCACCTCGCTCGAATTAAGGGGGCCTGTAAAGAGAATAGATCATCTTTCCACAGGTTGCCAAACCAGGTCGCCACAGGATAGGACGTCAGATCCACCACATGCATTCCCATGAACAGCTCCGCGGCAGAACCAGTCTCTTGAACTTTTGTCTTTTTAGCTGTCACATATTATTCCGTTACTTGTTCCGTTAAGTTATCTAGGGTTGTGCTTACCCTATTGTGGCTTGACACGTGTAGTTGTCATTCTAGATTTTATGTATTGCCCTATATAATGTGGGCTGACACATGTATCAAACATGCAATTAGTACACAATATATCATTCAAGAGACATGTTTATTTCAAGCTTAAAGTTTTCAAGTTTTGATGCTCTTTTACATGTGCAGACTACACATTTCTTATTAAAAGGGTCATAGTAGCTTGTTAGAAGGTGTGTGAGGCCAAATCGGAGGGTGGTCTCGGGATGTGTTCATTTAGAACAAAGAGTGAGGCGTTTATGAAACGATTTTCTTGGGGCATCATTTGATCTAATTTGACCATTAGTGTTTTTCTTTGGTCTAGATATTTGGACGCCAATTTGAGACCTAAGATCAAATGTTTTCTCTCTTCGAAGTGGTCGTGTATCCGCAACCACACTTTCTTTCTTCAAGAGGAATCATGTTGGATGATTGGAAACGACAGCAATGTGTTGTTTTGGTGAAATGATTGGTTGGGTTCCCGCATCGCAGATAGAATCGGTATTCCTTAACACTTAAGCTTGATTTTTGATCAAAAGGTGGCGGAATACTTTTTCCAAGGAGTATGATAGTTCACTATTAATTTTATTCTCCGTTGGGAAGCGATTGTAATAAATATTCCTGCGACTCCGATTTTGGATGACGAACGGGATGAGCGGGTTTAGACATGTTCGGTTCACAAGAATGTGAGATCTCGAATCACTTATTGACAGTTAGAGTCGTGATTCCCGGATGTTTGTTGGGGATGATAGATTTAGCACGCCAATATCCCCCAACCACTATCATTGCTTCTTTGGCGATTTATCCACGACAAGCTTGCGTTATGGGGGAATCTTCAAAGCCACGGCTTCTAGGGTCCGCCCTGTTGCATTTTGCATCGACATCATTGTAAGGAACTTGACCACATTTTTTGTGAATGCAATTTGGTCTTGGATACATGTTGTGTTTTGAAAGGGGTCTTTCATGTTTCATTGGACGGGGTCAATTGCTTACAATTTAAAGTTAGTTCACATGTTACTTTGATTTGGCGATTTGTTGTGATTACTTGGCTTTAGGCCATTTGGGATTGCAGGGATCGTGCCATTTTTGACGATACAAATTTTACGAAGCATTCTTTGAGAGTTCGGGCATGGGAGTTTAGACGAGAAGTGAAGTACTCCACGTTTGGTTACATGTCCAATAGCGTTGATGATTTGTATACTTTGAGGGTTTTTTAAATAGTGGGCCGAGCTTGGGCTTTGAGGGATCACTTACGTGCATTGGGTTGCTCCGCCATTGCGGTGGAATAAGGTTAATATGGGCTACAGTTGTAATGAGGCTCTGGGAGTGGTAGTGTGCGGGGGTGTTTCATAATTATCGGGGATTTGTTAATGGTAGTTTCACTCAAAAATTGGGTACCTCCTTCGCCTTTTTGTTGGAATTGGCAGCGACGATTTTTCGCTAATGAAATTACTTTGGATAATGGTTGAGACTTTCTTTGATTAGAATCAGACTCTATTTATGTAGTTTCGTCTTCTTTGCTCTATCGATGATGGTTCCTTAGTACTTCAGAGGTCGACTTAGGTGCTTATTTACTCGTCTGAATGGCATCCACTTTTAGGTTTCTCATACTTTCTTCGAAGGCAATGGGGGTGGCCTACGTTCTTTTAAGATGGCGCATCATCTTGTGTATTGTTGGTGGAGTTTGCCCTTGGATTTCTTCAGATAGGCCTTTAGCTCGCATAATTCCACTTTGGGGTACTCTTTTCCCTTTTGGGGCTTGTGCGAAAGGTTTTA
>BMAC01001470.1:80251-134662 GCA_014905375.1 Phtheirospermum japonicum
AGTGTCTGATCTCCGCTTCGGTCATTGTATAGTGAGAAAGATGCCTCACGGAACACTAAAGGGGACCGACCCACTTTGGCAGATTCCACTGAATCGGACCTGCTTTTTCAATGCTATTTTTTGTTGTTCGCTGATCGAACATGATCAATAAGTTAATTTTCTTTTATTTTTATTTGAAAAGAAATAATTTATATAGCAAATTATAGATCTCAGGTAGAGAATTGATATGATAATATATTCATTTAAACTATATAAGAAACAACAAAATTGTGGCGATTTGAAATTCCATGTATTAGAAATAACCTGATATGACATACAACGGTAATAAAATATTCTTATAAAAATCAAACCAAAATGGATAACCTTAATCCCCCACTCTTTTCTGGGTGTTTACATACACAGACAAAAAGATGAAACTCAAACCAAACAAAAAAATTAATATTCAAAATAAATATCTTTTCGAATTATAAATCCTAAAAACACTTTTACAAATGGAGATTTAAGGTCTATATTAATTAATATTAATATATTAATGTATATTATTATTGTTATTACACACCTATGTGTGGATAAGTTGAAAAGAAGTTATTTGGGATGTAACATATCTTCTCATCTAATACAATGTAAAACATAGAAGATAAACAGATGAAATGAGATTTCATTCTTACAATGCGATACATACATACATACATACATACAGATATAGATAGATAGACATATCTGCAGTATATTATACAGAAGTTGGTTAACGAAAATAAACAGAAAACAAGTTTTGTAATCAAACCGATATGAGATATCTGAATATATACTGCAGAAGAACCAATGCTAAACATACATACACACATTATAATTTAAAAGGTTCTTGAGTTATGAATAAGAGACAAAGTCTCTGTGGTTATGTACAGACTCGATGCATCACGATCAACAGGTGGAGATCAACAACCTGGTTCAAACATCTCATTTTCACTAACAAAAGGTATGTCGTCCTAATATCAGTTTTAGGATGTCTATGAGAGCATGTTGGTTGTTTTTCCTTGTGTATTATATGATGTGTATCATAATTTATATGTTGGAGATTCATGAAATACACTATTGTTCGTTTTTTTTTTGGACAAATCACTAGAAAATTATCATTCTTTCAAAAGTTCGTGTTTATACATGAAATTTATACAGTATGATTCTTATACGGTGTAGATTTTATCTGAAGTTTGGAGTTTTCTGGATGGATGGATTGAGATTTATGAATCATTCTTTATGATTTTTTTTATAAACTTTAACTGTCTCGTATGTACTTTGGGAACCAATCCTTGTGTGGGAACCTAGAAACTTGCTATATTATATAGGACGTGAAGCTATTTATAAATCATGTACATGCTAATAAGATAATAGTAAGAATCAAGGGAATATAAAAATAGCAGTTTGAAAATATAAATAGTATTATTCATGATTTAAATTAGCATCACATATAATGTAATATAGTGGTTCTTAAGTTTTCACCTAGGGATTTGGTTCTCACATAATCCTAATCATATATATATATATATATAGGGGTGGGTTCAAATGAGAACCATGTCTTTATATGCGAACCTGCGAACTAGTGCTTTATTATATATCAGCAGTGCTTTTATTATACAATCACAGTTCTTTATTAATATTTCAGTTATATACACCAATAGTGTTTTTATTATACAATCATAATACTTTTAATTAAATAAGGAAATACACAAAAAACCTGATCCATCCATTTAATTAGATCTAAGGCCCATAATTGGCTTTAGGTTCACATATAGGGACATGATTCTCATTTGAACCTAATCCTATATATATATATATATATATATATATATACACACACACACTATCTTATTATTAAAACGTCACATGAGAATTATTTTTGTTGTAAGAATCATGAAAATCTTAACACAATGTAATATAATATTATTTATATATTGCTATTTTCAATCATGTATGATTCTACTAATTTTTTTCTTTTACAAAATTACTTGATTTTTTATTAATATTGTATATAACTAAAAATAGCCGTACATATAACATATTATAACACAGTGCTTAGTCTCCTTGAATTTTGATTAGCATCGAATATCTGAAATTAATAATACATATATAACAATTGTATTTGTATTCTCATGGTTCTCACATTGTGATTTGGTACTCCTTTGAATCACACACACACACACACACACACACACACACACACACATATATATATATATATATATATATATATATATATATATATATATATATATATAATCACTAAAAGTAGTTATGCGAACTGAAAAATGATATATTTAAGGTTAAAAATGACACTTTTCAAAAATAAATTGATAATTTTTATTTAAAATGCAAATTAACATTTTTAAGGTCATAAGTAATTCTTATCATAAAAAAATTATAACTTTTTTCAAAATTTAAAGTAACACTTTTAGAGTCAAGTTTTACAATATAAAGAGTAAAAATAATTTACTATTATTTTTTAGTTAAATACTTAATTAATATGTAAAATGAATTTTTAGGATAAAAATGATATTTTTATAGTTAAAAATAACAATATTAAAGAAAAAATAAATCATCACACCAACCATGATTCTTGTGATGGTAATATTATTAAAGTAGACTTTACTAACAAAACAAATACTTAGTTCAAAGGGAAGGCTTGATTGATTGGCTGTTACCACATTGGAAAGCTTTATGTATACCTCTCTTTAAGTTTTATATCTAAGTCTAATTGAGTCTTTTCTTAGTAAAAAACATTGCCCTTTGTTTGGGGTATTTGCCATTATTATGTGCAATCCACTTATTAGTTCTGATGATGCTGCAGAGAATTTAGCAATAAAGTAAGAGCACTTGTTCCGATTATTTGTTGTTTTGGAAATCAACACATATTAAGAAATAAGAATACCGAAAATACCCCTTATTAATGTTTTTTCTTCCACTCTCATCTCATTAACTCCCCCATTTTCCTCACATTGCCCCTCACTATACTCCTAAGCAAACAAAAATAATGAATGCATTTAATTAGTGCAAATTATGAAATAGGGGCAAAGACTTACCCAAAAACTGCTCGGCATTTATTATGCAAATTATTAAAGCTCGCAAATGATGGCACAATGTGAATTTCGAGAGGGACTGGGCAAATGAAATAAAAATGATTATAAATTAATTTAATGACAAATGTGAATTGTAAAATTAATTGGTTAATAATTGACTAAAAAGAGAGAAATATATTAATCAATATAAAATACAAATAAATAAGGAAAATTATAGAATAGACCGTGTCTATCACTAGGCTAGATGCAAACGTAATAAATGGTGTATTGGACAATCTTCACACCTTTTTTTTTTGCCCCATAAAATTTTTAAGGTTCTATTTGACAAAAAAATAATCTAATGAATATCCTATTGGAGATACTGACAATATGAATTTAAATGAATATTGTAGTACCTTTTAATTCACACTATTTTGTTTACTACATTCGTCTCAATTTAATAGCAATATCTCTCATTTTCATACAAATCTAAAAATATTAATATACATCGTAAAATCAAAACAATATACAATATTATCATTATACTCATATTTCACCTCAAAAATTAATAAGACAATTGAATCTTGCATAAACCTAATACGTTGACCAATACTTGAGAGATGTAGAAATACATCATATAAAAGAGGAAAAAAAAACTCCTCAAACTTACAAATTAGTTATTATTTTGGTATAATAAAAAGAGGAAAAAAAGGTTGTTATCAAATTGAGGAGGAAATATATAGTAGATCTCATATAAGGTTGTTATCACTTGAAATTTTCCTATTCAAACATAATATCACTAACATAATTTTGATAACACTAAACATAATTTTGATAATTTTTTTTTTCTTTTACCACAAACCAATCTAAGCGTCTGACATGGTATCACATAAATTTTTGTGTATATATAAAAAAATATCCATCCACCCCAAAGATTCTATTATTTTGTGCTTCATGAGATAAAATCGTGGAATCTAATGGATCTGAAGGAAATAAAAATCCCACAAATGCAAGTAATTTTATTGGTCCCATCAAATAAATGTTATGTTTGTTCTGAGAATATTACCAAACCAACTATACATTGTTGAAAAAAAACTGCTAATTGACTTTATACAAAGTACGACTTTTTAATGTTCAGCACTTAGTGTTTGACCTTTAGGAAGCTTCATTTAGTTTTAATATTTGAAGGTTTGAATGAGAAAAAGTAATTAAAGAACAAAGACCCCAAGCACAAGGCTTTTTGTCTCAGGTGCTTTCAGTTTTATGCTATTTGACTTTAAGCTGGTTTTTGAATTTTCAAATGTATAACCAAACTTTTGTTTGGGTTGTTGTTGTTCTTTTTATTATTATTGTTTTTTTCTTTCTTTTATCTTTTTCACCTTCTTTATGATGAATGTACCAGGAATGTACCAGGTTAAACTTATAGTAGTCGCTGTCCAATTCGATTTGTCACAATTAATACTTCATATATATTAATAAAGATAATTAATATTATAATTATAAATATTAAATATGCATAATATTCTTTTGTTTAAAATAAGTAAATATAAAATAATAAAAATAGGGTTAAAATTAGTAAAGTAATATTGAAATTCTTATTAAGAAAGTAAAAATTAACATTAGTTATCACTTGAAAATATAAATGTGCATATCCTCTTATAAATTTAAATATGATAGATAAAAAAATTATAAATACGACGGATAAAACGAGACCAAAAAAAATACATATTTTTAAACATCAACGTTGTTAAGATTCATTTTATTCTCATAGTCACCTTATTTTAATATATTTGTTACTCTTTTTCAAGCGTGTTGACAAACAAAAAATCTCTCAATGTTCAAATCTTAGTATAAGTCACGTAAATTATGAGTAATCAAGTGTACTTGATTGCTATTAAATACACTATGAGAATTAAAAAGTCACTGTTGGCTATGAATCAATTAAAAATAATAAATTGAAGATTCAGCAAAAAGTATAATATAAATGGAAATGGAACCGTATCTGAGTTAATTATATGAATATAACTAAATAAATAGCGAGAGAGTTGAGAATGGCATTAGACATGGTGGCGATGAATTTTCTTTTAAGAAAAGGTTATATTATGTGCATTATTGCGCAAAGTCAGATCTTAGTTCAATGGAAATTATGAAATTAAGCTGATTAATCCCCAAGCGTGCATATTCCAATCCAAAAAGTCTTCTAAACAATCATTGCATATAATGGAATTCAAACTACATTGAGTTTTATAAATAATAATAACAATTTGACAAAATCTCACGAACTTGTCATTTATTTATTATCATTTCTCTATATTTGGTTTTGCATGAATAACTCAAGCGCAGCTTACCCCCTACAAGCCTAAATCGTAATATCTATGCTAAAAACAAAAGTCATGTAAGGAATTGGTAGTTTTCTAGTGAATTACTTCTATGCTTAAGTTTGGGTTTAGACGACGTAAGGGCCGAGTTAAGAGTAAAAGAATTATTTTTTCTGTCCCGTTCGTTCTATCGCCAAGGGCGGAGGCACTTAGACTCTCACCCAGGCTGCAGCCGGGTGGCCCCAAAAAAAGTTAGGGTAAAATTTAATTACTTATGGTCTCTACACCCATTATTAGCCAGGTAAGTTTTTCTTTCTTTTTTTTTTTTTTTAATAAAGAACCCAGCCCAGCCCATTATCATTTGACAAGAATTATAATGCGTTGGCTTGATGTATATTTAGACTTGATCCTAAATTGAGAAAACAAAGAACAGGCGAGAAACAGAGCAGGCGACGCAGAACCAAAAAAAAAAATAAAAAAAATTGAAGAAAGGGGTGACATAACTCAAAGCAAATAAAGTTAATTCAATTTCAATTTCAATTTCAACTTCTATCTTGTTTCAGAAGTTCCATAATTAATAGGTAAGCTTTCAAATTTCATATATTCAACATTCAATATTTTAACCCTAAATTCTGAATTCTAATTCCTAAATTGTAATTTAACAATTTGAATTGCATTTTCTTTCTAGGCTTCAATCCCATCTAATTTTAATTCTCAATTGTAATTTTTTGTAAATTTATTAGATAGATATTATTACCACATTACAAAGAAATTTATTTTTCTTTGAAATTTCTAAGTATTATTATTTTTAATCCTAACTTTGATTGAATGTTAAATTATTGATATTTTCTTAAACAGGTATTCATGTCAAATCAAAAGAGAAAGAAGGGAAATATCCTTTCATTCTTTAATCCAATAGTCGATAATCCTTCATCATCCGAGAGAGTCGAAACTAATCCGTCCATTCCTAATGAGGAGTCTGAACCTCCATCTAAATCTCAAAGACTTGAGTTTAATGAAACTTCTCTTGAACGGGATCCTGGATTGCGTATTCCGATGTGGCGACATCCTATTAATCAGCGTGGTGATATTAGACGAGYTTATATCAATATGGGGCCATGTCAGCCTAAATTAAAGAGTTACCCATTGTCTGATTCTGGTAAGCAAAAATGTGCATTTTGTTATCGATGGTTTGAGACATTTAAATGGTTGGAGTACTCTCAATCGAAGGATGCAGTGTTTTGTTTTCCGTGCTATCTGTTTGAGTTAAATGAAGCACAACACTCTCCCTTTACAGTTGGAGGGTTCAGAAATTGGAAATACGTTAACAATCAAACCAATTGTCCCTTTTTGACTCATATGGGAAATTCTAACTCAAGGCACAGTAAATCTGCAAAAGCTGTTGTTGATTTGATGAATGTAACTCAACATATAGATAAATTTATGAATCGAGAGTCTTCTGAACAGGTGCGAAAGAATCGATTAAGACTTACATCAACAATTGAGAGCGTTCGCTGGCTTAGTTTGCAAGCATGTGGATTGAGAGGTCATGATGAATCTCCAGAATCCCAAAATCGTGGTAATTTCATTGAGATGCTTAAACTCTTGGGAAAATGGAATTCTAATATTGGTGATGTTATCTTAGATAAAGCTCCGGGAAATGCAAAGTATACCTCACCAGAAGTTCAAAAGGAAATCTTGCATATTATTGGTAACAGAATTAGAAATAAAATTCGTAATGAAGTTGGAGATTCTAAGTTTTGTATTTTGGTGGATGAAGCGAAAGATGTATCTAACAAAGAAAATATGGCTATAATTTTGAGATTTGTTGACGCCCATGGTGTTTTGCTGGAGTGTTTTTTTCAAATTGTACATGTTCATGACACCACTGCTGCAACACTTAAGAAAGGAATATGTGGAGTTCTTGGTAGATATAATTTAGATATTCAGAATATGCGAGGTCAAGGGTATGATGGTGCTAGCAACATGTGTGGTTCTTTTAATGGTTTGCAAGCTTTATTTCTTAAGGATTTCCCCTATGCATATTACGTGCATTGTTTCGCTCATCGTCTTCAACTGGCGTTAGTTGCAGCTGCTGAAAAAGAAATCTCTGTATGGCTTTTCTTTTCAAATATGACAACTATTGTCAATCTCATTACATCTTCTTGCAAACGTAATGCCGAGTTACAATCTTTTCAAGTTGATGAAATTGCAAATTCTATTGCTATTGGTGAATGCGAGACTGGCCGAGGAGCTAACCAGATTGGTACATTACATCGAGCCGGAACTACTCATTGGAGCTCCCATTTTGAGTCTATTTGCAGCTTAATAGATATGTATGATGCAACTATCAACGTGCTTGAAAGCATTATCATTGATGGTTCTTCTACTTCGATGCGTGGGGAAGCTGGTGGTTCCCTAACAGTGATGAAGTCTTTTGATTTCATTTTTATTTTGCATTTGATGCATAAGATTATGGGGATCACAAATATTCTTTGTCGTGCTTTGCAACAAAAGTCTCTCGATATCATAAATGCAATGAATTTAGTCTCGACGACAAAAACACTTCTCCTGACACTGAGAAATGAAGGTTTTGATATTCTTCTTTCATATGTCGAATCATTTTGCATGAGATTAGATGTTGATATACCAGATATGACAGCTCCTTATAAGCATTATAGTCGTTCATGCCGTCAAAAGAATAACATCACTGTTGAGCATCATTTTCATTATGATATATTTAATTCTGCTATAGATTATCAGTTGGAAGAGTTAAACTCTAGATTCAATGATGAGACGGTAGAACTTCTTATGCTCAGCACTGCTTTGGACCCGAAAGATAATTTCAAATTGTTCGATGTAGCCAAAATTTGTACTCTTGCAGAGAAGTATTATCCTGAAGATTTCACTGAACAAGAAATACATCATTTGAGGTGTCAGCTTCAACATTATGAGCTCGATGTAGTTTGTCATGAGAATTTTCAAACAATGTCCACCATCTCAGAATTGTGTCGAGGCTTATTTGAAACAAGAAAGGTGCAGTGCTACAGTTTGATTGACAGATTGATCCGTCTAGTTCTAACTTTGCCGGTTTCCACGGCAACTACCGAACGTGCATTTTCGGCTATGAAGCATGTGAAAACAGTTCTTCGTAATAAAATGGGAGATGATTTTCTGGCAGATTCCCTAATTATCTATATTGAGAGAGAGTTTGATTCAAGTATCGACTCAGATTCTATAATTGACGAATATTATACTTTGAAGAATCGTAGATCACAACTTCAATAATATTGGTATGTCTATATGAATTATTTTTGCATCTTTTATTTTAAATATTTAATTTGATAATTAACATTGAATGATGGATTTTGAAAATATTGGTGTATTTAAACTTCATTAAATTCTTGCAGGATGGTGGAGACTTTTGTCGGTTTATCCATGTTTTTGGATGCCTCTCTTCTAGTTTCAATGACTCATAATTAATTTTTTAGTGGACTTTGCATTGGTATCAAGTGAAATTGAAAGTGTTTTTTTTGGGATTCATTATCTTACTTGATCATAGCAAAAACTGTCAAGTTTATTTATTTTGATTAATACATAACCCTCCGTTCCTTTTTCTTATTGTGATTGTGTAAGATAAGGGTAAAACTCTATTAGTGTGTATTTTATTCCATATTATTTTATCTTCGTTAACAATACTTTAGCCCGGGTAGATTTAAAATCCTGGCTCCGCCACTGTCTATCGCAATTTAAAATTTTTATGTCTCATTTTATTTGTCACATTTAGATTTTTAAGAGAGAATCATGACTATTTTTTACATTTCACTTGTGAGCAACAATATGCTTGCCAAGTAGCTTTCCAGCTCCTTAAAACGCCCTCTGGAACTCATCATGCCAACAAAACTCTAAGGCTTTACGCAAGAGCTTAAAGAAAGGGAGGCTGCGCTTCGCCGATCGAGAGAGAAACATATTAAGTGTCGCTAATCTGTTAGGAATATTATCATATCTTTGTAATATTTATCGTATATTTAGTTTCCTAGTTTATAGGCACAAGATATATCTTGAGAATATTATTTGCTAGACTTTAGGAAACTATGTATTCCATATATTGGATGATCAATCACTGAATGAGACCACAGGTTTTGGAGCCCTAATTACCTCTGACATGGTATCAGAGCGAAGGGACTTCTAAAAAAAAAAAAAAAAAAACAGAAACGATTCAATCATAATCGACTCACACCATGGCCGGTGATGACCTACCAACGACACCTCCCCCTAAAATAGACATCACATCTCCGTATTATCTAGGTCCTCACGACCGTCCCGGAGACTTCATCACTCCGACCCGCCTCCGTGGTGAAAATTATGATGAGTGGGCCGGAGATATTCAAACGGTGTTGGAGGCTCGATGGAAATTCGTTTTTCTCGATGGAACAATCAATACTCCTTCCTCTCCGTGCACTCTAACGGATTGGAACACTATACATGCCATGTTGATTTCATGGCTCATGAATACAATTGAACCAGAGGTCAAGAGTACTTTGTCGAAATACAAGGATGCTAAGCGTTTATGGGAGACCCTCAAGATGCGATTTGCGATTGTCAACGGTCCAAGAATTCAACAGGTGAAATCATCAATTGCGAAGTGCGAACAGCCGAGGGACATGTCTGTGGCTTCTTATTTTGGTAAACTCACGGCTTTGTGGGAGGAATTGAATAGCCATGAACCTCTAATTACCTGTTCTTGCTGCGAGAAGTGCACTGCTGGTCCGGAGCATGAACGGCGTCGCGAGAATACGCGTCTCCATGAGTTCTTAATGGGGTTGCACACTGATTATTATGCCCAAACCCGAACCAATATTCTCTCCCAAGAACCCCTGCCAAGCCTTGACCGTGTCTACCAGTTGGTTGTGCAAGATGAACGCGTGCGGCAGGCCAAGCAAACGACCACCGAACACTCACCTGAAGTGGTGGGGTTCGCTCTTCGCACTGCTCCAGTAAAAGGGAAGCAAGCAGGTGGTTCTGAGGACAAACCTGATCGGTCGGGGCTACATTGTACACATTGCAAAAGGACTGGCCACTTAGTGTCTGATTGCTTTGAATTAAAAGGGTATCCGGAATGGTGGCCGAACCCTTCAAAGCGTGGCAAGCYGCMACAATCCAGAGGTCGAAYRSYTRCTCRRGCACATGCTACAGCTGCCRSTGGTTCTAGTTCAAGCAATGTGAATTCTGCGGGTGGTTCATCACAAACATTCACAGCGGATCAATGGAAAGCAATTGTCGGTTTACTTGGTAACATAAAAATTCCCGATGATCTTTTGAATGGTGAGTTTGATAACGRYTTGTGGATCRTTGATACAGGWGCATCTAGACATGTCACAWGCAATGACAAATGGTTATTTAATTCTCGGACCATCTCTTATTGTCTAGTAGGCCTTCCGAACGGCAAGACAGTAAATGCCACAAAGGAAGGCTCGGTTCGATTATCATCGAAARTTGTTCTTAACCATGTGTTGTTTGTTCCTGATTTGTGTTGCAATTTAATTTCGGTATCTCAATTGATCGATGATACAAATTACACTGTCCAATTTAACTCTAATATGTGTGCTATACAGGACCCGTCGAGGGAGCTGATTGGAACGAGTGTTAGGCGAGATGGACTGTTTTATTTCGAGGGACGAGCTTCGGTGAAACATGTGGCCATTTCTGAATCTTCAGCGTTGTTAGAGTTATGGCACAAGCGCATGGGTCATCCATCGGAAAAAGTTTTGAAACTTCTCCCTCCCGTTCATAATTGTAAGGGTAGTTTAAATCAAGCATGTGAAGTTTGTTTTCGTGCTAAGCACCCTAGATCTAGTTTTCCTTTAAGTGAGAATAAAGCCTCTAGGATATTTGAAAAAATTCATTGTGATTTGTGGGGTTCTTATAGACATGCATCGTCGTGCGGTGCTCGTTATTTTTTGACGATAGTCGATGATTTTTCTCGTGCTGTTTGGATTTATTTGCTAGTTGATAAAATGGAGGTTTTCCGTATGTTTATGTCTTTTGTGACAATGGTTGATAGACAGTTCTCTCAAACAATTAAAATAGTTCAAAGTGATAATGGCACCGAGTTTAATTGTTTGTGTGATTTCTTTAATGCAACCGGCATCTTATTTCAAACATCTTGCGTTGGAACCCCGCAACAAAATGGTCGGGTTGAGAGGAAATACAAACATATTTTGAATGTCGGTAGAGCCTTGAGATTTCAAGCTAATTTACCTATATATTTTTGGGGAGAAAGTGTTCTTGCGGCCGCACATCTCATAAACCGAACTCCTTCTCCTCTCTTGCACAATAAATCCCCCCTATGAAATTTTATTTGGCACGCACCCATCTTACTCTACAATACATACTTTTGGGTGTCTTTGCTTTGCTCACAATCAAAAAGCTAAGGGTGATAAATTTGCAAGTCAGAGTCGTAAATGTGTCTTTGTCGGTTATCCGTTTGGGAAGAAAGGTTGGGGATTATTTGATCTTGACTCAAAGGACTTTTTTGTGTCTCGTGATATCAAATTCTTCGAAGATGTTTTTCCGTTTCTTGATCCACTTTCCACAAATATCATTCTGGAAAAAATTGTTCCAACACATACGGATGTGTCGTATGATTTTGATGATGTACGTATGGAGTTTCACGAACTTGATGAGGGCCAAGGTACGGTTCCTCAAGAGATCCCGGAACAGGTGCACGAACATGCTGTGGGCAGCCACGGCCAGGCACACCAGCCCGCAGGCGGGTCGCGGCTGGAGTCCGCTGGCCGCGAGACGGGTGCGGACTCCCCTGTTTTGCTGCGGCAGCAGGCTGCTCAGGCTGACCTGTCCGAAGGATGGTCGCGGCCGGAACCTGCTGACCACGGGGAGGGCGTGGCGCCCATTGATCAGCCACGGCATCCCCAACACACATCCCAGCAGCCTTCAAACACTGAACAACAGGCAGACTTAGGCCGGGGTTTGCGACAGAAAATTCCTAACGTCAAATTACGGGACTATGTTACGCATACAATCATCACAAACAGTCCATCTCCATCTCTCTCGCCTAACACCCCATCTCCAGGGCATCCCTTAGGTACTCCTTACCCTATAGCGCATTATATTAATTGTGACAGTTTTTCTCCGCATTACAAAAATTATGTTGCCGCTATTACTTCTGGCAAAGAGCCTAGGTCTTTTAAGGAGGCCATGACGGATGCAGGTTGGAGACGGTCAATGAAAAATGAAATTCAAGCTCTCGAAAAAAATGGCACATGGGTAATGGAAGATCTTCCTCCAAGCAAACGACCTCTAGGCAGTCAGTGGGTGTATAAGATCAAATATAACTCCGATGGGAGTATTGAACGGCTCAAGTCCAGATTAGTCGTCTTCGGCAATCATCAAAAGGAGGGTATTGATTACACCGAAACGTTTGCCCCGGTTGCTAAAATGGTCACAGTTAGAGCTTTTCTTGCTATTGCAGCTTCAAAAATTTGGGAGCTTCATCAAATGGATGTCCACAATGCCTTTCTTCATGGTGATCTTGCGGAGGAAGTCTATATGAAACTCCCCCCAGGTTTTGAATCATCTCATTCGACTAAGGTATGTCGCCTTCGAAAATCTTTGTATGGTCTAAAACAGGCTCCTCGATGTTGGTTTGCCAAACTCATGACATCTTTGACGGCATATGGCTTTCGACAATCGCATTCTGATTATTCTTTGTTTACTTATACAAAGGGTGTCGTGCAAATTAATGTCCTTGTATATGTGGATGATCTCATTATTTCTGGTAATAATTCCGCTGCGTTAAGGGTTTTCAAAGCATATCTTAGTGATTGTTTTCATATGAAAGATCTTGGTGCTCTGAAATATTTTTTGGGAATTGAAGTGGCTCGTAGTTCTTCGGGCTTGTTCTTATGCCAGAGGAAATATACTCTGGACATCATTTCGGAAGCAAGATTATTGGGATCCAAGCCAGCCGGCTTTCCTATGGAGCAGAATCACAAACTTGCTCTAGCTACTGGTCCTCTTCTTGATGATCCGGAGCCGTATCGCAGACTTGTTGGTAGGTTAATATATCTTGTTGTCACTATGCCTGATTTAGCATATTCGGTTCACATTTTGTCTCAGTTCATGCATGCTCCAAGAACTGAACATTGAGAGGCTGCTCTACGGGTTGTCCGATATTTTAAAGGAACTCCGGGTCAAGGTATTTTGCTACGATCGGACAGTGAATTAACCTTGAAAGGTTGGTGTGATTCGGATTGGGACGCGTGCCCCTTGACATGTCGATCTTTGACAGGGTGGCTAATATTCCTCGGTAAGTCACCTATCTCTTGGAAAACCAAAAAGCAGAAAACTGTCTCTACAAGTTCTTCGGAGGCCGAATATCGTTGAATGTGCGCTACCACAATGGAGTTGAAGTGGTTAAAATGGCTCCTTTTGAGATTGGGAGTGCAACATCCTAAGGCTATCAACTTATTTTGTGATGGTCAGTCCGCTTTGCACATTGCAAAGAATCCGGTTTTCCATGAACGAACGAAGCATATTGAAGTCGATTGTGACTTCGTCCGTGATGCTATCACTGAAGGTTTGATTGATCCATCCCACGTTCCTACACATGAACAACTGGCCGACATCTTTACTAAAGCTCTCGGCAAAACTCAATTTGATCTATTACTTGGCAAGTTGGGCATCTTCACTCCGCCTGCTCCAACTTGAGGGGGGGTGTTAGGAATATTATCATATCTTTGTAATATTTATCGTATATTTAGTTTCCTAGTTTATAGGCACAAGATATATCTTGAGAATATTATTTGCTAGACTTTAGGAAACTATGTATTCCATATATTGGATGATCAATCACTGAATGAGACACAGGTTCTGGAGCCCTAATTACTCTGACATAATCACCTTGTCAAGCAATGGACCACCTCCGAGCAACGAGGAGGGGTCATGTACCGAACGACCTCTATATTTTCGGGATTAGTTTCAATTCCCTTCTCCATCACCATATACCCCAAGAACTTGCCAGACCTTACTCTGAAAGTACATTTTTTAAGATCCAATTTTATCCAGTACTTCCTTAATGTCTGGAAGGTCTCTGCTAGGTCGGCTACGTGTGACTCTACCTCACCACTTTTCACTAGTATGTCATCCACATATATCTCCATATTTCGCCTTAGCTATTCAGCAAACAACTTATCCATCAATCTCTGGTACATAAATCCAACATCTTGAGGTCAAATGGCATCACCACATAGCAGTATGTCCCAAAGAGTGTAATGAAACTGACCTTTTTCTTGTCCTCTTCCACCAGTCTTATTTGATGATAGCCTAAGAGGCATCTATCATACTTACTAGTTCACACCCCGACATCGAGTCCACTAGTTGGTTGATCCTCGGTAGAGGGTAGTGGTACTTGGGACATGCCTTGTTCAAGTCTCGAAAGTCCATACACATTTTCCAGTTGTCCTCCATTTTGGGAACAAGGACAGCGTTTGATAATCATTCATTCAAAGAATTGGATCTCCTTCATGTTCTTTGCATCCAACAACTTCTGCACTTCAACCCAGATAATAACCTCCTTCTTGGGCCCAAAATCTATTTTCTTCTGTTTACAGGCTTAAATGAGGGATTAAAATTGAGTATGTGCTCTGCTACAGACGAGACTATCCCTACCAACTCATTGGTGACCAGGCAAAGACATTGACATTAGCACATAAGAAGCTAACCAACTCCTTCAAGATCTCTGAGGAAAGGGTGGTCCCCACCATTACAGCTCTTCCCGCTTCCCCGGGAACTAATTCTACCATCATTAGTATCTCATTTGGCTCCACATATTCCGCCAAATCCACTTCTATCTTAACAGCCTTCGAGGCTTCTCCTCTCTTGGATGGCTCTTTTTTCTCCCCTGCCTCACATTCTGCACATACAACTTTCTCGATGTACACTGTTCACCACCAACCTCACCTACCTCCTCTCCCACCAAAAACTTCATCTTCATATGATACATTGGCACCACTTCCTGGAAAATAGTAAGCGATGGTTATCCCAACATGGAGTTATATGTTGAGGGTGCGTCTATAACCAAGAAATGCACCATCTTAGTCTTTCGAAAAGGTTCTTTGCCCAAGGAGACAGGAAACGCCAACACCCCTAAAGGCTACAAGGATCCTCCTGCAAAACCAACCAGAGAGGTTTCTACCGGTTCTAAATTCTCCTCGAGACACATACGCTTGTAGAAGTTTAGGAACTAGACATCTGTAGAGCTTCCCGTGTCTACAAATATACATCTCACGTCATAGTTGACTGTCATTGCCCTGATGACCAAGGTATCCACGTGAGGTCTTAAAATTTCACCACCATCCTGAGGCTCTAAGTTTATGGTTGGGACTTTCAACACCTTCCCTACGTCAAGCCCTCTCCTCCTATTCTGAGCAGTTGCCCAAACATATCCCTTCCTAACTCTATCAGAATCCCCATCTTTCGGGACACCTACTATCATCTGAATCACCCCTCACTTCGGAGGGTTGGGTAAACGTTTGATTTGTACGTAATTGTTATGAGTTTTGTATATGTTTCGAGTCGTGTTTGAGTTGTTTTGTTATCTTTTCCGGGTTGAGATTGGGCTATTTTGCATAATTTTGCATTTTACAGCTTTTTACTTAACTTTTCAATTATTCGATCGATAATTGGTCCTTTTGAGATGACTTTTGTGTTTTCTCATGCAGCTAAAGTGATTAACAAGCCTAGGATTTCAAAAAGATAAAGCTCGTAAACCATTATGAGAATCGAGAGATAAGGACGAGAAAGTCAGAGCCAAGAAGTAGTCACAAGGACACTCATCCGGTCTGATGGATCTGACATCCGACCGGATTGGCCAACATAATCACGTCCGGTAGGATGTCCCGACCGGATTGGCCTACTGGAATCGGTCGGATGGATCTGACATCCGACCGGATTGGCTGACCAAGACCTCCATCCGGTCAGATTCTTCAGACCATCCGGCCGGATGCGAGCGTTAATGGGGTTGGTAGACTAATAAAGGGACAAGGAACCTCAGCAAAGCCATCAATTCATTCAGATGTGACCTAACACTAGAGCCCTCATGGCAATTTCTATTCGAGAGAAAGATCGGGTTTAGTAGTTTACCATTCATCCCCGAAGAACACAGCAACTCGGAGTACGTGACAGACTTTCGGGTTCGTAGCATAGTAGTTAATCTCTCCGGAATCGCTAGAGTTAGTATAACATTTATCCTTCAAGACAATCATTCATTCGTTTCGAATTAGTATTTCTTAAACTCTATTCACTACTACAAAATTGTTCACGTCGGACGTTTAACGTCGGTTTTTATAAAACCGACGTAAAAGGTTTTTCACGTCGGTTTGTAAATAAACCGACGTGAAAAGTAATATTCCACGTCGGCCCATATAAAAACCGACGTCAAAAATTATAGTAAAAAATATTAAAATACCTTAAATAAATAAATATAATAGCATCCTAAAATTATCACACGCACCCGCTACCTCTCACACTTTCTCTTTTGTGCAACCCTAACCACACGAAATTGGGGATCGAAAGCCTTCTTCTCTCTCTTCTCTCGAACTCCGCCTACATTTACCTCTCCGTCTCCTTCATTCAGATGCTAAAAGCCCTAATTCCAGTCGCCGGCTACTATATCGGGATTCTGTTCAAGAAGGACAACAACAGTAGCACCATGTCCAACATGCTCGAGATCTCCTTCGAGGTTGGGATTGCCGCTTACGGCAAAGCCAAGTACGATTCGTGGGGCGTTTTTTTGCAGCTCGGCGCGGTTGCCTTTGAGGCGACGAGGTTGGTGCTGATTCAGATCTTGTTGATTCTAAGGTTATTAATTTAAAACCTATCACTTCGCTTTACTATGTCGCGCCCAACTGTTTTGCCTTCCTTTCGATCCCATGGTTGTTTGTGGAGCACCCAATTTTGAAGCTTTTGGGTCAAGGGTTTTCGACTTTTCTATTGTTTCATTTGCATCAGCTATCTTATTTTTGATTTCTTTTCTGGTATCCAAAATATTGATTGGCATAGGAAAAAGAATACGGACCCCTTGTTTTGTTCTTCGTTTAATTTCTGTTGGAACTGGTTTTATTGGTTTTCTTGGTTTCCTTTGTTTCCATTTTATTTTTTTAATTACTTTTCTTTCCTGTCAAATTGATTTTTTTTCCAATTGAAAAGGTTTTATTGTTTAAATTTAGATTTATTTGTTTACTTGTGATCGTATGTTTGTGGACAGGTCAAAAAGTCCAGATTATAAGGGACCATTTTGAAAGGATTTTTTTTTTTAAATCTGAAAACATTTTTGGATGAGACATTTAGATGAATTGAAATTAAGCAGTCGGGCTACATGAGGGGATTAGGCCATGTGCTCGACTACCATCATTGGCTGTCTAATGTTCGGAAGATGATCCAGCAGCGCAAATATGAGGACCGAGCACAAGATAAACGTAAGCATTTATTTATTTATTTTGGGCCTTTTCATCTCGTCTGATTTTTGGCTAGTACTCGTTAGATTCTTCTGTTGTCAGAGTTAATCGTATAGCTAAAGAGCCTATAAATGTTGTTCTCTTGACAAATTTTTATAACTAAACATTACAGTAACAAAAGAATAAAAAAATATATTCTGGGATTTTGTTAGTATATTAGCTAATTATTACTGTTGTTCCCTTTGGATGAATGGATTTTTGTAATTTAATCATTACTGTGTTTATATTAAGATTACTCTGGTTGTATAACTACTTGGAGAAAGGAAGTAATATAGAATGGCACATTTATCTTGCTGCTATTTTATTTCTCATTATTATTCAACATCTTGTTTGTAATTGAATCACCTAGTTATTTTTGGGAGTAAGAACTCGCTCGGAGTAGTGCCTTTTCAATGACTAGCATAACACCTTGCCTCCTAATCCTGATGCAGGATGAGAATAACCATTTTCCAGTTCATCCACAACACATTTGTGCACCTTGAGATGACCATCTAAAGCAGGAGGAAGAGGAGCACTAGTATCTATGTCAAATACCATTACCTATCCTAAAAAAAAGTGACATAAGCAAACAACTTGCACTATGAACTCTAACAAAATCTGATTTCTATTTTTTATACAAGTAAAATGGACTGTGCATTCCGCAACACCTAGGCTGAGTAACATTAATTCTTTCACATTCTAACCAAATAGGGGCATTCCATGTCTGCATTATATTGTTGGAGGTATGCTTTTGAATTAAATTTGCACCTTTGCTACCTTGACTGTTTCGTATTTTGGTTCATTTATTATTGTTATGTTGATGAGAAGATTGTGTTTGTGGTTGTTAATTCCTCATCAAGCATATCAACACGCAAGTGCCGGTTCATCTCTTAATAATTTCTTTATTATTATTATTGTTATTATTTTCTTGCCTTGTTGACTCAATTGGCTGCGCGTAATTCTTGGTACATTTTGGGGAAGTTTTTGTTTAATGAGTTCTGATTAATTAGTGGAGATTTTTTTGGATAATTAACGGAAATTTGTGGATTTAAAGCTATTATTTGTTAATTTTCTGCTAGTTGTGAATGAACTCTATTGTTTAAAATATCTATCATGAAGTTTATGTATATCAAGACTATGTTTTGTTTCAATAAAAGAAACCTTATTTCACAATCAAATTTGTGATATTACGAGCCTACGATGTTACTGCTTGTTGCCTTCCTACATMACGCGAGAAGCTAAATTGCTATACAYAATCAGGCTAATGCTTCTTCTTTTKGGGCAGGATGTTTTATGTTCTTTCTGAGATGGTTAGCACGTGGATTCACTTTTATATTTTTGGTATGCAGCTTGTGAATTCACTTTTATATTTTTGGGATAATTATAAAAATTACCCCTCAAGTTTAGTCTAATTCTAAAAAAAGAGAAAAGAACAAAAAGAAGTAGTTATTGTTCTCAATTCTTACAAAAGTTGCAAAGTTACTTTTTGTGATTTCTAATTGAAGTTATATATGTGTTTATTATTTTTCTGCAGATAGACCATTCAATTGTAGAGAGTACATGTCAACATTAGCTAACATTAGAGGATTTTGTTCTCTTGTCAGATTTTTTTTTTGTTAGTATATTAGCTAATTATTTATTAAATTTCTTTGCTTGCAGATGTTATTTATTTCTGGGATTTATCAGATTTAGTCATTTTTGGCAATGGGGGTCTGTGTCTTAAAGCCCAACAAGAAGTTAAATCCAAAGTCAAAAAACACCCATCGAGTCCATTTGCGCCTATAGTCCACCATACATATGGTGGAGTTTACGACAGCGAATTATCTGCCCAAGAATTTGTTTTTGGCGACGACGTTCAAAATGACTTGATCGAGGCAATCATTTGTCGAGGTCTCAAGTTCTGACACAACGGGACGACAACCGAGTTTGTCCAAACAGTAACTTTCCTCTGCTTAAGCTCACTTGTTCATCTTGATTTATTTATGCAAATATCTACCTTTTGGAGTAATTGATTAATTAAGTGAATTAAAAATGAAAAAGTAGTTAAAAATCAGAAGTTGGTTACTGAACTGAAAACTAGAAATTATTTAGTTTATTGAAGGCAATTATTTGGTTTATTGAAGGCAATGCCAAGAAAGATACAACAATCCTCGAGGAAAAGAATTGACGATGGTCCGTGTCTTATCACTTATTGATTGTCTACTGCCGTTCAACCATTATAGTAAAGAGGTCGTGAAAGTTTGCTGTCAGACACGCACAAAGGTGACAAGTCGATCGTTTCTCAAAAATTATCCACTTTATTCCTTGTAAAAACACTATCGACGCTATCCATGTGGCTCGATTATTTTGAGGAAATTACCAACTTATATTTAATCCTTGTAAAAGCTCATTTGAAACTTAGTTGAGCGCATTATAATTATTTGTTATAATTTTTAATTCAATTTTTTTAAATTAAGTTGTTAGTCGCTGGTAGGAATCCAGGTTACAGAAGTTTGATTATATATTATTTATTAGGTGGGATGGTATAAATGAACGGATAACCATTTTATTTAAAAACATACAACCACATCGGTTCTCAAGAAACCGACGTGAAAAGTCACCGAATCCACGTCGGTTTTCTATAAAAGCGACGTTAAAATAAGAGAATCCACGTCGGTTTTCAGAAAAAAAATCGACGTGAAAAGCCAGATATTTCACGCCGGTTTTACTAAGAACCGACGTGAAAAAAAGCAAAGAATCCACGTCGGTTTTCCAAAAACGACGTGACCTTCCACGTCGGTGGTTTAGACGTCGGTTGCGAAACCGACGTTAAATGGCAAAAAAAACCGACGTGGAAAGGCTGTTTTGTAGTAGTGTTTCGTTTTGTAGTCGTTAATCAATTGGTTGGATATTTCTTATTTTGATATTTGGTGTTGAAATAATTTAGTTTGTTTTGAATCCTTTGTTGAATGAGATTACTTGATTTCGTTTGCATGTTCAGGCTTTATGTTGAATAATTCGATTGATCTATCTTTCTTGCATTTATATAGCTCTTAGATTGGTAGTTGTTCTTGATAAAGTATAATTCGTCAATACTTTCTAGGTGTTCGATAATATGCTTGAATGACAACTCTTATTTAAATCTTCTTTTTAAGTTTTTGAATAGTTCTTAAATTCATTTTGGAATTCGTTGTTAAGTTTTATAAATGTTAAGTCACGTTCTTGCATAGAGATTGACACTCTCCTTACAAGATTCTAGTTTTAAATTATAATTTGCTTATAAATAATCAAAAATCTTTTTGTTCGTGTGTTTAGATTTAGAATTTGTGAAGTGTGATATAATAAACATCGTCGACTCCGATTTACACTCCTTGAGAATTCGAATCGGTTTAACTTGCCAGTCTATAGTGACCCCGTTCTCTTAGGCGAACTTGCTTTTTAAGACTTAAAACCTTTTAAAAGTAGACGCGTAGTGTTTAACTAAAATCTATTTTGAAAGAGCAATTAGTTCGACCCAATGTTCCTTCTCCTTAGTCTTTGGCTCCGGGTTGCGCGTAGGAGAAGGGTACATTCCTCATTTCTTATAGCTTCCCTTGACCCTACCCCGCTTGATGTAAACAAACTTCCACAGGTGCCCTTCTTGAATCATCCTCTTGATCTCATCTCGTAACGGGGGCACACCATCCCATCGTGTGCCAATAATCATTGTGAGAATGATAAAACTTATCTGACTTCTTCCTCCTCGGGTTTATCGAATGTGTTCGAGGCCACTTTAGGTCGGGTCGGCACTCAATAGCCATGATCTACTGATGACAGACTCGGGATTAACCTTCTTTCCTGAGCCCCAATCTTCCTTATCTCCTCCCTCCCTTCGCTTGTCCACATCATATTTTGATTGTAACACCTCCGTTAGTTTAATAAATCTCTCAGCACGGGCCAAGAGATCTCCAAATCCCCTCAAGGAACTAATGACTGGAAGAAGTTACCCCTCTTCAATCCCTGAGCTAGCGCATTCATCAATGTCTCCTCCAAAGCTGAAGGCACCTCAAACTTGGTTGTGGTGAACTCTTCACATAAATCCTAAGACTCTCTCCCTCTCTCTGCTGGATACTAAATAGCTCCAATGTCATCTTCTGATACTTCCTATAACTGGCGGATTGGTGTATAAAACTGGCACTAAACTCATCAAAATTATGGATCGAGCCCAGCAGTAACTGACTAAACCAAAATTATGCCGATTTGGTGAAGGTTTTAGGGAATAACCGACACATCATTAGAGAATGATATACCGCAGTTGAATTCTCTAACCTACAGAAGTGGTCCAAAAGGTCTGTGGTCCCATCATACTCAAAACCCATCAACTGGTAGCTCGTTGGCAGTTCATCCTTTAATACCTTGAGTACCTCGCTGGAACCTTGTAGAAGGAGCATTACTTGACAGCTTCTTCTTAAACTCCCGCATCTATCTATTAAGGCCCTCCACTGCCTCCGACAAGTCTGAGGCATCTTTGTTGAATGTATCATTTGTTGAAATAGTTATGCTCTCATCATCACCTGAACAAGGCACGTGTGCTTATCTATCGGAAACTCCTATTGTCCCCCTGCCTGGGTTAAAAGCACGTGGCAGGGGCAGACCCATGCTAGATATTGTCATCTCCACTACTTCTCCCATAGTTTTTGCTATGACACTGGAGAGGCATTCGAAGAATAGCGGTCCAGATGGGCTCGTGCCACCCATCAGCGAGAAACTCATACCCGACTTCGAGTTAGGCATCGGCTCAGGAAACCCAAGGGGCATCCTGGGAAGCGCCTGACTCATTAGTGGATATTCTCGGCGTGTGAGTTGCCGAGGTCTTTTTTAGATCATTAGCGAGGTTTCGTTATATTTTCTCCATAACCTTGATTTGAAACTCACATCTTAACTCCAGATCAAGAATCCCACAAATGGGGCCAATTGGTTTTACCTGAATAACTCAAGCATAGCTTACTCCCCTGGAATACCTAGATCGCAATACATGCACTCGAAATAAAGGTCAGATAGGGAACCGAAAGAGTTTTCCGGTGAACCCCCTCCAATTTTTAAGTCAGTGTCTAGGTCGAATTTGGCAGACTAAGGGCCAAGTTAAGAGTAATATAAGTATATATTAATTAAACCTGCATCTAATGTATTTATAGATATCTATTTTAGGGTTTTTCACAAACTCAACCCGTGCATTACACTGGATTTATAAAAACTAAATATAAAAAATATTTGTGAAAATTATAAAATTTTAAATTTAAAATAGAAAATTGAGAAGATGTATATCTCAACCCATGCCCTGTTCAATTTATTAATTATTAGAATTATTGATTAAATTCATTAATAATTATATTTGCATACTTATAAAAATTAAAAATATGTCACATTTTCAACCCTTCTCTAATCTATATTAATAATTATTATTAACTCATTTTATATTTCTATGTTTAAATTAATTTTTTTAGTAATTATAGTTACATACTTTGAAAAATTCAAAAGGTGTCCAACTCTCAAGCATTCTCGCATTGTGTTATTGTCTAATAAATATTAATAATTATTATATAATTTTATTTTCTTATATATAGACCGAGTTCATTACTAATATTTAGTAACATACTCCAATTATTGCAAATATATCATAATTACCTATACATAATATTTAAAATTTTTAAATTAAATTATTTCAACTTTTATTATAAATATAATCTATTAGTTATTTTCATATACAAGTTTTTCTTTTTAAATTAAAATTATTTCATATGTAATTTATCTTTTAATTAAAATAATTAATCTAGATTTTTTTCTATTAATTATATATGACTTATTTATAAAAGAAGATTATTGAATTAGACAAAATATAATACAAAGAAAATGTTAAATTAGGCAAGATATAGTAAAAGGAAAAATATTTAATTAGGTATATTTTAGGCTCGGATGACACATAAGCAAATGAAACACCAAGATTTTTTATTATCCAAGCGAAACATACGAAGTAGACACATAGATTAGGAGGATTTTGCATTACTATATACTTGTTTAACACTCGTGTATTACACGTAACTTATCAAAAGATAAATATAAAAAATATTTGTGATAATTACTGAGTTTTAAATCTAAAATAAAAAATTAAAATAATTATTCTCAACCCGTACCTTGTACATGTCTAATCTATTTATTAATTATTATTAATATTAAATAATCTTGTATTTGATGTTTAAATCAAACTCATTATATCTTAGTTACATATTTACAAAAGTTTAAAAGGCGTCACATTCTAAATCCGTGTCTAATATCTATTTTATTAATTATTAATATTATTATTATTGAATCATTTTATATATTAATCTTTAGAATAAATTCGTTAACAATTATTAGTTACATACTTTGAGATATATAAAAGATATCATACAACCCATGTCGCATTGTAATGGTGTCTAATCAATATTTATTAATTATTAGTATATAATTTAATATTTTTATATTTAGATTGAATACATTACTAATATTGAGTTACATACTTAGATTATTGTAAATAACTCATTTTTACCTATATAGAATATTGAAACTCCATAAATAAAAAAATTTAAATTATATTATCAATAAAACTTATATAATTATTTCATAATATTTTTTTTAATTAAAATTACTTCATATGTAGTTTTTCTTTTAATTAAAATAATTAATTTAGATCTTATCTACTAATTATATATGATTTATTTCTATTTTTATATTAGGAGAATAAAAATAAAGTATTGAATAAGGAAAAATATAATAAAGAAAATAAATTAGGTAAGGTATAATAAAAAGAAAAGTATTAAATTAAGTAAATATTTGGTTCGGATGACACATAAGCAAACGAAGCTCCAGAATTTTTTATATGTCAAACGAAGCATACGAAGAGGACACATAGGTTAGGAGGATTTTGCATTAATATATAGGGGTGATTTTAGGGTTTTTCACAAACTCAGGTGCCCTGTTCTGGGAATAAAGGGTCATTATGCCACATTATCCATTTGGATCCTTCTTTTTTGCCTTACACCGAACACGTAACACGAGCCGACCCCTGCCACCGAGCTGAGACCCCTAGCCTAGAGCTTTTCAATATCTTGGGTGATAGAATATATATTTAAAGAATAATTCCTAATTATTGCATGTATATTTGGTAGGCTTAATATCTGTTTGCAATTTATTTCCTTCCTAGTTTATAGCCTAGATTGTTGTCATATTGGTGTATATTAGGACTTTGTACGATACGTCTCAATCATCAGAAAGAATACATTCTTACATGGTATCAGATTATGTTTTCTTTCCCTTCCGCCGCTGATATTTTTCCTTTCGTTTCTGATTCTCTTCTTCCCCTTTCTCTACAACCATGTCGAAAATAAAATTTCACCCTGCCCTCGCCGTCTCCAACATCAAGAACCATATCCCCATAACCCTTGAGATGGAAAACGTTCAATATGCGACATGGGCGGACTCTTCAAAATTCATGCGCGATCCCATCAAGTAAACAGCCATATCATATCATCGGCGACTGACAAAGCACCCACCACCGACGAAGAGAAAGAAATGTGTTCGACTCTCGACGCCACAGTTCTACAATGGATTTACACTACCATATCAAGTGACCTACTACACACAATCCTCGATCCAGACTCAAGCGCCATGGAAGCCTGGAACCGGTTGCGTGAAATTCTCAAGATAGTAAAAATTATCGAGTCGTCACCCTTGAACAAGAATTCTCCAATACCAAGATGGAGGATTTTCCAACTGCCTCCGCCTATTGTCAGCGCCTCAAGGCACTCTTTGATCAACTAAAAAATGTCGGCGCTACCGTCTCGAATAATCGCCTCGTTCTACAAATGGTCGTCGGCCTCACCGGCGCCTATAAAGGGGTCGGCACATTAATCCATCAAAGTAACCCCCTCCCGCCTTTCTATCAGGCCCGCTCCATGCTCACCCTCAAAGAGGCGAGCATTGCAAAATCGGTCACTCCAACATCTATTGCCGCCACGGTCACCAGAGATGGCATCGACTCTCCATTCTCTGACACAGGTCGCCCAATCGGAAGCAAACACGGTCAACACCGCTCACACGGGGGAGAAAATGCGGCCGGGGTGGTGGTGGCAGCAATAGCCGACGGGGCGGACCTGGTGGTCGAACTGGATATAACTCCGGCACTGGTCGCGGGCAGCCACAACAACCTTGGGGCAGGAATAAAAATGGGCAGTGGGCAGCGTGGCCCTATTCTCAACAGCACCAACCCTATTGAGCCCCTCCTTGCCCATACCCAACAATTCCTTGGAACAGGCCCAACACACAACAAAGACCAGCAGCAGGTCTTCTAGGCCCACGTCCCTAGCAGTAGAAACAAGCCTTTACTGAGGCGGCCATGCACACTCTTGGACTAACCCCTCCGGACGCAGCATGGTATATGGATACTGGAGCCACTGCGCGAATGACTTCGGACCGAGGTAATCTCTCGTCTTATTATAATTTGAGCAATAATCGTGTTATTGTCGGAAATGGTCATTGTGCAAAAATATCCCCCAACTCACCACTATCGTTAAAAAATGTTTTACATGAATCCAACCTTATCAAAAACTTGGTGTCTGTTCGGCGTCTTACTACTGATAATTCGGTTTCATTTGAATTTGACTCATTTGGATTTTCTGTGAAGGATTTTTGGACGGGGGCGCTACTCATGAGATGTGATAGTAGAGGCAATCTTTATCCCTTTCCCACCAAAACCATACAACCGTCCACATTTGCGGCAAATGCACCATCAGTGGCATGAACGCTTGGGTCATCCCGAGACCCCTATTTTTGATGTTCTTCATTTGAGTAAATTTATTGATTGTCAAACTATAAATAAGTTTCGTATTTGTCATTCATGCACGCTTGGAAAACACACGAAATCGCCATTCCTCCTTCCTCTTCATGCACTTCTATGCCCTTTGAAATTATTCATTGTGATTTGTGGACATCTCCTGTTATAAGTTTTTTAGGTCATAAATATTATTTGCTCCTAGTAGATGATTTCTCTAATTTTTTGTGGACATTTACATTATCACACAAATCTCAAGTGTTCAACACATTCTCCTCTTTTAAAACACTCATTCGCACACATTTTGAACGTGACATAAAAAACATTCAATGTGATAATGGTAGAGAATTCGATAACGAACCATTTTGAAATTTTTGCAAACACCATAGAATCTCTTTTCGCTTATCTTGTCCTGACTCCTCATCACAAAATGGTAAAGAAGAACGAAAAATTAGAACCGTCAACAACATGCTTCGCACTTTACTTGTTCACGCATCCGTCCCACATACCTTTTGGCCTCATGCGTTACAAATGGCCACATATCTTCACAACATCCTACCAATTAGAATAATTGCATACCAATCCCCTATCAAAATTCTTTACCACAAACGGTCTTGAAATAATTTATAAGTGTTTGGTTGCTTATGTTATCCCCTCTTCCCATCCACCACTATTAAAAAGTTACAAGTTCGATCTACTCCGTGTGTATTTTTCGGATACCCATCACATCATTGCGGGTACAAGTGATATGACCTATATTCAATGAAAAACATAATAAGTCGTCATGTAATTTTCGACGAAACTCAATTCCCTTTTGCTAAAATTAAAACTCCAAATCCACCTCATGACGCTCTGGATACAACTATCTCTCCATATGTCTTTCAACATCTAAATTCTAATCTCTCTAGCCCAGCTGGCCCACCCCCACACAGCTCATCTATCCCAATTCATGCAAGTCTTGCTCCCAGCAACCCAGATCGTCGGTACCACTCTGGTCCATCTACCAGCAGCCCATCCGGCCCACTCATAACCAACCCATCAATTTCAGCACCACAACAACTCCTTCAAGAACCATAACGTCCACTCACACGAAGCCAACGTAGCATCATTAACCCAATCCAAAATATAATCTTCTCACTCAAATAAATAAATCACCACTACCTCGTAACCCCGTTTCTGCTCTCAATGACCCGAATTGGAAAATGGTCATGGATGATGAGTTTAATGCTCTTATTAAAAATAAGACGAGGGATTTAGTCCCTCGTCCCCATAATGTTAATATAATTCGGTCTATGTGGATTTTTAAGCATAAAGAAGATTCTGATGGTTCATTTAAGAGGCATAAAGCCCGTCTTGTAGGTGATGGCAAAACTCAACAGGTCGGCGTAGATTCCGGAGACACTTTCAGTCTAGGGGTCAAACCAGCTACCATACGCATTGTTATAAGTTTGACACTCTCTAAATCGTGGACCATTCACAAACTCAACGTAAAAAACACTTTCTTACATGGCGATCTCAAAGAAACGGTCTACATGCACCAACCCATGGGTTTTCGGGACCTCACACATCCGGACTATGTCTGTCTATTAAAACATCTCTATATGGTCTCAAACAAGCTCCATGGTCCTGGTACAAACGATTTGCAGACTACGTGTTTACTATTCATTTTTCTCACAGCAAGTCCGGTCATTCATTATTTATTTACAGAAAATGTACTCATGTCGCCTACATTCTCCTATACGTGGATGATATCCTCTTAAGGACTTCATCGGATGCACTTCACAAAACAATCTTGACCCTTCTAAGTTCTGAGTTCGCTATGAAGGATTTGGGTCCACTCAGCTACTTCTTAGGTATTGCAGTCACTCGTCATCCGCACGACATGTTTTTATCACAGAAAATGTATGCCGAATAAATCATCGAACGAGCAGGCATATCTTCATTTAAGCCCAGCCCCACTCCAGTGGACACTAAGTCAAAGCTTAGTGCTTCCTCAAACACACCATATGACGATCCCTCTCATTGTAGCATCACCAGAGCTTTGCAATATCTCACATTCATGAGACCTGACATCTCGTACGCCGTGCAACAAATTTGTCTATTCATGCACAACCCAATGGAGGAACATATGCTTGCTCTGAAACAAATCGTGTGCTACATCATAGGAACGCTCCACCACGGATTACATTTGTACCCATCCTCGACCAACACACTCATCTCCTACACTGATGCGGATCGAGGAGGATGTCCAGACACTCGTCGTTCGACTTCTGGTTATTGTGTCTTCCTAGGTGACAACCTAATTTCTTGGTCCTCAAAAAGGGAAGCCACACTATCTAGTTCTAGTGCCGAGGCCAAATACCGGGGTGTCGCAAACGTTGTCTCGGAATCTTGTTGGCTACAAAATCTACTTCTCGAACTTCATCATCCAATCCAAAAAGCCACACCCGTCTATTGCGACAATGTTAGTGCAATTTATCTCTCTGAAATCCCAGTTCAACATCAACGCACCAAACATGTCGAATTAGACATTCACTTTGTTAGAGAAAAAGTAACCCGCGGTCAAGTTCGTGTCCTACACGTTCCATTACGCTATCAAATCGCCGACATATCCATCAAAGGTCTTCCGTTTATACTTTTTGAAGACTTTCGAGACAGTCTCGGCGTTCGAGGCCCTCCCGCTTCGACTGCGGGGGTGTGATAGAATATATATTTAAACAATAATTCTTAAGTATTGCATGTATATTTGGTAGGCTTAATATCTGTTTGTAATTGATTTCCTTCCTAGTTTATAGCCTAGATTGTTGTCATATTGGTGTATATTTGGACTTTGTACGATACTTTTCAATTATCAAACAGAATAAATTCTTACACTAAGCCTTAGGACTTGTATGAGCTCCATGCTCAGCCTCGAGCCTAGCGCTTCTCCAATATCTTGGATCTTAGGGTGGTAGTAGTCATAAACCCATAAACTTAACTTTTTTGTGGGGTCCATCATGCCACGTCATTGCCACATCAAAAATAAAAAACTTAAGAGTTTTAAAATTTTCCATCCACAATCATAAACCCACAAATAAATTTTTATGGGTCCCACTATCAACTCAAAATATATCTTCAATTTTTAAAAAGTTGGGTTAGTACTTCACGACCCAACATTATACTGTTCATAAAAGAAGCTCCACCCACAATAGTTGAGAAAATTACAAATCCAACTTTTTAAAGTAAAAAGTTCATAAAGCTACCATTGTCACCACCTTTTAACACTTGTGCCGTGCTCCATGTATAGCCGCGAGCCTATGCCCATACCTCTTATCTAGGTTCTAGTTTACCCCGAAACAGTTTTATTAAAGCTGTCAATATTAGTTTATTTATTTTTCAACTATATGAAACACAAGTAAATTAGATGATTTTTTTATGATAATGCATTTTGTTACTATGTTACAGACATTCAATAATCATGTATTCATTCCATATAATTATTAATTGGACATTAATTAGCATTTTGGAGCCCATTTAATACTCATTCTAAATGGTAAGTCCAATCCAACCTTCAAGAAGCGGATTCAATTTCCTATAGGCTATAGCCCATTACCTATTAGGCTTAAGAATTGTGATTTGTCTAACTAATGATTTAAATTGGTCGTGCTAAGCCCAGTAAGCTACAACAACGTGAATCAAAAAGCTTATCAAATTTTAGAAGGTCCATCGTGTCGTCAGAAGAATTATGTTAAAACTAAAGAATATCGACAGTGCAATAATAATAATAATTTTTATTATTATCATTAATTTTTTGGCAATTGGTTAAATACTAATCAAGGCGACCCCGAATATAGACGTGCAAACGAGCTACCTAGGGTGCGATTGGATATCTTTTCGTTCTTTTTCATTCCGTTTCACTAAAAAATAGTAAAAATAAATTGTTTAGGGAGATAAAATTTTTTGGAAAGATAATGATTGGATATAAATTTTCTGTCGGTGAACATTGTGATTGGATATAATTTATTTTGTTGGTGAACATGTAAACTAAAAAAAAAATGTGGCACCCAATTGAAGAATCTAAATTATTTTTCATTCAATTATGTTTGAATTAATAGATATATTTATTTTGTTTTTTTGTTTATTTATAATAATATAATATTTAATTCATATTTTCTAATTTTATTATATTATTTAAAAAACTATATTTTTATTGTCTTAATATATAAATTGATTACAACGTAACTAAGAAAAAGAAAAATAATAATAGAAAAATTAAGGAAAAAAATAAAACAAAACAATTAAGAAAAATCTCATCCCCATCAAACCACTGCAAAAAAATCTCACCCCTCACCAATCCACTGCCAATCCTAGAAACCAAGTAAAAAAAACAAAAAACGTTTTCTTCTTCTCTCCAAAACAACAAATCAGCAACCCAATACCAATCCTAGAAAAAAAAAACGTTCTCTTCTTCTCTCCAAAATAACAAACCAGCAACCCACTGCCAATTCGAGAAAAAAGAAATAAATAAAAGTTCTCTTCTTCTCTCCAAAACAACAAACCAACATAAACAATTTAGGAACAAAAAACAAGAGAAGAAAAAAATTGAACGGCGTCTTCAAAATCTTAGATCAAGGAACAAGAAATCACAAATCCAATTTAAATTTCTTATGTGTATATATAAAGAGCGAAACGCGGTACGGAGACAAGGAAGATGATTTATTTCGACAAGATTTATTGCAAAAACTTGAGATCTGGAACAAGCCGCGTGCTACTTCACCTTGTTGCCGCCGCGCTCGTGCTCACGCCGCCACCCGGTAACTTCGTCAATCGCAGCGGTAAGGTGTCTGTGGGTGGAGAAATCAATGGACTGGGTTGTTGGCGTGTTCTGGCTTTATTGTGAAAAAAAGGACGAGAGAGGGGGAGAGGGCTGTTGACTTTGGTGTTCTGGCTTTATTGTGATAAAAAAAGGACGAGAGAGGGGGAGATGTAGGGCGGAAAAGGGGAGTAGATTATGGAAGAGGGAGGGTTTCATTTATTTCATTTATGGAGGGGCGGCCCGTTTATGGGTAAAAATTATCCCCATTAATTATAATAAACATTCATTATCTCACATTTATTTTTTTACCCAGCGAGACAAAAGCAAAAAAAAGCGCGCCCCTTGTTTCCATAAAACTTTTTCCCCCACTCAAGACTCTTATATTATAAGCTCAGTTTTATATAATGATATCTATACTTTAGCATTAACCTCGTTGAGTAGATGTAGACCTTGTAAATTTCTTATGATTTCATCTCAATTCTGTGAACTGGAGATAAATGACAAAGTATGTTATATAATTTGCAAGAGTGTGGTATAAATTTGATGTTTTACATGAACTTTCTTGACAGGGACGTTTATCAACGTGGCTAGAAATTTGTAATTCTTAAAACAAAACTATATCATTTGATTTTCATTTGAAAGTATTAATATTTCATTTGATTTTTATTGAAAATCACTTGTTATCGCTTAGTTGATGATTTCGCATCTCAAAATGTTAGGACAGTTGTAAAGAAATATTCTTGTATTTCTTGATAATAATTACAATCGGAGTAATACAATATATATACAAAGAAGTGAAATCTCTCATATATCTATACAAGGAAAGAATCAATTAAATGAATATAACAATCCCTAACTTATAGGATCAATCGTAAATTAAGGGATGCTATCATCCCCTACTCAAGCAAGACGTGGGATGCGGCCCAACGCGTAGCTTGTCACGAAAGAACTCTAAAAGAGGACAATGTAAAGCCTTGGTGAAGACATCCTCTACTTGCAAAGCCGAAGAGATGAACTTTGTCTGAAGACGGCCAGCAGAGACAAGTTCGCGAACAAAGTGAAAGTCTATATCAATATGTTTTGCTCGGCGATGAGAACTTGGGTTCTGACTCAAGAAAAGAGCATTGTCTTTGTCAGAATAGAGAGTCAGCGGGGAAGGTAGAGGAACACGAAGTTCCCGTAGAAGCTGAAGAACACACACTATCTCGGAGGCAGCATTAGCCATGACACGATATTCCGATTCGCAGCTGGATTGTGAAATAGTCGGTTGCTTCTTGGCACTCCAAGAAACGAGGTTACCTCCAAGATAAATAGAATAGCCATAGGTTGAGCGGCGAGTCTCCGTACAACGAGCCCAATCAGCATCGGAATATGCAATAAGAGACACCGAGGGTGCTCGAGTAAACGAAAGACCAAAATATGGCGTGTGCTTGACGTAACGAAGGATCCTCTTCACAGCTTGAAAATGATCAAGAGTGGGATTCTGAAGATGCTGACTGACGAGATTAACAGCAAAAGATAAGTCCGGACGTGTGATAGTAAGATACTGCAAGGCGCCAACCAACGATCGATATAGAGTAGGATCGTGAAAAAGTGGACCATCCGTGGATAGCTAGCAACCTTCCACCAAAGGGGTGGAAACAGGTTTAGAGTCCTCAAGAGCCGCTCGTTGAAGGATGTCACGAGCGTATCTGGCCTGATTTAGAAAGATGCCAGAAGGAGTGTAAGTGACTTCAAGACCGAGAAAATAACTTAGCCGTCCCATGTCTTTGATGGTAAATTCCCGACGAAGGCGAGAAATGAAGGCCTGTAAGGAAGCTGGAGAATTACTTGTGAGAATGAAATCATCAACATAAACCAGGAGATACAATGTGGAATACCCACGAATATAAATGAACAGGTATGAGTCAAAGCGAGTGAAAGTGAAGCCAATACTCAGAAGAAAGTCACTTAGACGTTGAAACCAAGCCCGAGGAGCTTGTTTGAGGCCATACAACGCTTTCTTTAACCGACAAACGTGATCCAGAAACTGAGAATCCGAGAAACCAGGAGGTTGCTCCATGAACACAGGTTCGAATAAGACGCCATGTAAGAAGGCATTTTTCACAACTAACTGGTGTAGAGGCCAATTTTGAACAACAGAAATAGAGAGGACTATGCGAACTGTAGATGCTCGTACTACCGGGCTGAAAGTATGTGAATAATCAAGTCCTGGAAGTTGAGTGTAACCCTGAGCAACAAGCCTGGCCTTATGCCGATCAATTGAACCATCGGCCAAAATTTTTGTACGAAAGACCCATTTAGACCCCACAACATTGGTATTGGGAGGACGTGGAACCAGGTCCCATGTATGATTAGATCGAAGAGCAATGAGCTCCTCATGCATAGCAGCAACCCAGTGTGGATATTTCAAAGAAGTTTTAATACCACAAGGTTCAGCAGAGGCTACAAGAGCATCAAAAAGACCAGTATGAGCATAATTAGTGACATGCTTAGGTTTAAATATACCTGACTTCGCCCTAGTTTGCATATGGTGAGATGCAACTGGGGCAGGGGATGGAGCCGGTAAGAGAACAGGCGGTGATGAAGAATTTGGAGCTTGGTCAACAAAGGGTTGCGACGAGGGAGCAGGGAGTACAGCGTCAGAACCAGGTAGAGGAGGTGAACTATCATCTTCACACAAAGCACAAGGACCCGCAGACGAAAAGTCAGGAGGAGGTGTGATGGATGATCCGGAAGAGTATAGCAGACCAGCTGGTTCAACAAACTCAGACACAGAAAGATCCGATGATTTACAGAATTTGAGAATGGAAAGCACAACTCATCAAACTTAACATGACGAGATATATAAACGCTGAAAGTGGTAGGATCGAAACAACGAAACCCTTTATGAGAGCTGTTGTAGCCCAAGAAAACACAAGCCAGGCTCCGAGGCTCAAATTTGTTTGTAGCGTATCCCGAAGACACAGATAAACGCGGCAACCAAAAGGATGAAAGTTGTCAAAGTTCGGCTGGGTGGAAAAGAGCAGCTCAAAAGGTGACTTGCCACCGAGCACCTTAGAAGGTAATCTGTTGATGACGTATACCGCACTGCTAAAAGCATCAACCCAAAATTTGAGCGGAGTGTGAGAGTGAAATAGCATGGCCAGACCAGTCTCAGTAACATGTCTATGCTTGCGTTCAACCCTGCTATTCTGAGCAGGGGTATATGGACAAGAGAGAATATGGCGAATGCCCTTAGAACGAAAAAGCGACTGCAGTTTATTACTCGTGAGTTCTGTGCCCCCATCACTATGAAAAGTTTTGATTTTTGCAGAAAACTGATTTTCAACAAAAGTAGTAAATTGCATCATCACATCATAAAAGTCGGATTTCTGACGCAGAGGATAAAACCAAGTAAAACGGTAAAAATCATCCACAAAAATTACGTAATACCAAAAACCAGAATCCGAAGTTACAGGGGCAGGGTCCCACAAGTCACAATGAACAATGTCCAAAACAGATAAAGAACGTTTATCTTCCAAAATAAAGGGCAGGCGTTTACTTTTAGCTTTCTCACACGAATCACAAATTATCGGCTAAGGCAACAAAGCAGTAACAAAAATGCTACCTAATTTATTTAAAAATGAAATAACGTCAAAAGACACATGTCCAAGTCGAGAGTGCCATAACTCAAATGATGCTTTAGGTCTACTAGCTGCAGACAAAGCCAAATGAGCATTATCAAGAATGTATAGACCATGCCTACGTCTGCTTCGAGCTAGAATATCCCGAGTTACTCGATGCTGAACCGTAAAACAATCATTAGTGAAAACAACATCAACGAGTAAGTCACTAGTTAATTTGCTGACGGATAACAAATTTTCAGTGAAGCCCGGAACAACCAATACGTCAGACAATTTAATAGAGGCATTCAAGTGACAATATCCAACGGCAGAAATAGATAATAATGCTCCATTTCCAACAATAATAGAGTCTGAACCTGTATAAGGGAGTGACGACTCCAAAGTAGAAGAGGAAGGAGTCATGTGCGACGAAGCTCCGGTGTCCAAGTACCAATCAGACGTTGGTGGATCGGATATCCGACATGAGGCAGAAAAAGCCTCGGTAATGTTGGCCGAAGGAGAAGTCGGCTGAGTGAAGCGCTCCGGACAGACGGTTGCATAGTGTCCCAGATTACGGCAGATTTGACATTGAGGTGGACGCTTCTGCCATGAACCGCCATGGCCGCCTGATTTCTGCCCACGACCAGCGGATTGCATGGGGCAATTTCGTCCATCAGAGCCTGCAAAGACGGAAGAAGAAGAGACAGTCTGAGCAGCAAATGCAACAGGAGGCGTCGGCAACAGATCCAGATTCTGCTGGAAGAGGTCCCATGCCTCGGCATTATTGAGAAGATCCGAGAACGACGGGGATAGGGACATATGCGTAGCGCTAAAACTGGAGAAAGTCGTTCCAAGACCCTTCATGAAGAGATGGATTTTGTCCGTGTCACTTACGGTAACACCAATTGCCGAAAGTTGATCTCAAATTGTTTTGAATTCTCGTCCAAATTCAGTGACCGACTTGTCTCCCTTTCGTATGGTCTGCAACTGACCCTTCAACCAGAATTCCCTCGCCTTCGACTGATGACTGAAGGTGTTCTCCAGGCTTACCCAGACATCGCGGGCGGTGGCACAACCGACGACAACAGACATTGCTTCTTCCGTAAGAGACGAAAAGAGAAGAGAAACCAACCTCTGGTCCTCAACACGCCACAACTGATAATCGGTGTTGGGTACTGATTTTCCGTCAGTGATGATTTCAGGCGGAGGGGCAGGGCGCGATCCATCGATAAGGCCAATCAAGCCTTGTCTGACAAGGAGTGGGGAAACCTGACTTCTCCACAATAGATAGTTTGTCGAAGTAAGCTTGATGGTGAGCATGTGGATTAGAGTAGCATAGGGCTGAGAATCAGAGGGAGAGGAGTTGGTCGTGGATGGTGCCATGAGGGAAGAAATCGGCGTGTAGAAAGAGGAGAGAAGGTGGCCGGCGGTTGTGATAGAAGTAGGGTTTTAGTTGTGGTAAGCTCTGATACCATGTAGAGAAGTATTCTTGTATTTCTTGATAATAATTACAATCGGAGTAATACAATATATACACAAAGAAGTGAAATCTCTTTTATATCTATACAAGGAAAGAATCAATTAAATGAATATAGCAATCCCTAACTTATAGGATCAATCGTAAATTAAGGGATGCTATCAACAGTGAAGTTAAAATAAAACATTCCTAATTTACATTTCTACTAATATTATAACTTTTTCGAAAAAAAAACTCGCTAGTACAATTTTTTTTTTGTAATACAGACATTCTAAAAAGCCCCGGATGGCTACGTTCTAAAATGTCGTACTGTGACATTTTTGTAATAAAAGAGTAGTATACTATAACAACTTTTACAATACACGTTCTAAATAATCAAAAACTGGCCATATCTATAACATAGTACTTAAAACTTGTTCTAGAATGTTCACTTTTTAGAACGTATATTGTAAATACGTTCTAGTATATTCAATATTTTGAACGTATATTATAAAAATGTGCTGGTATATTAAATTATTTAGAACGCATATTTAAAAGACGTTCTATTATATTTAGTTATTTAGAACCCATTTTATGAAGAAGTTCTTGAAGAGAGTAAAGTGATATCTAGCACTAGACCATCGCCTCCTTCCCTCTCTCAAATATGATCCCCCGCGGCTCTCCTTCTCCTCCTCTCTCTCCTAAATCCAAAACCATCTCTCCAATCTCCATGGTCCTCCTTCTCTTTCTCTCTCAAGTCCAAAACCAAGAGAGATGAATCATGAAATCCCGCATCTCAAAGAATGTCAGAAACATCGGAGAAAACCCCTAATTAAAACTCGTTGATTTCCCCGACGAGCTCCAACTCCATAACCGAGATGATAAACGGGTCACACCATTTTGTGATCTAAACTTATCTCTGGACAATGGCATGGGCATCGACAAACACATAGCCAGCAACGATTTCACCATCGAAGGGTACAAATGGGCGATTTACTTTTACCCCGACGGTAAAAACCCGGAGGATAATTCGACCTACGCGGTCTTCATCGCACTGGCAAATGAGGGTACGAACGTGTGGGTGTTGTTTGAGTTGACACTTGTTGACCAGAGCGGAACGGGGGAGCATAAAGCGCATAACCATTTCGATAGGTCGGTTCAGAGTGGACTGTATTTGCTCAGATATCGTGATAGTGTGTGGTAAAGTCTTATTACCTTGTTGTAATTTTGATGAGCATGTATATTTTTTTTATTTTAGTTTTGAGAAAAATAGATTGGGTTCATTTTTCTTGAATTTTCATAGAGCTCGGTGTTATAGTTTTTTTCATGTTTATATAAACCGAATGTCAATGCTTTTAATATTAACATTTGTATTTGTTCAAAAGGGTACGCTTAGAAATCACTTGCACGATCCCCAGAACAAAGATTGAGTTTTTATATTTATTTGTGAAGATTCTTTTTTTAAATGATTTTATTATGACAATTTATGAAACGAAGCTTTGGTTTATAGGTCATACTTCGTTATCATGGATAATGAGGCTTCAAATAACGATTGATGCTGCTATAGATTTGGAGTAGATACACGAGCACACAGAACCTCATTATGGTCATCGGGATATTAAAACGAGCAATATTCTATTGGACAACTGCTAGAGCAATTTCTTTTTTGCCTCCATTTGTTTTTATATTCTATTTATTATATCTGATTTACAACAATTATGCATATATCGGACTTTGGTTTGGAGAAAATTAATTTTCACGACCAATGATGGTGAAGAGTTGGCTATAAGAGTTGTCAGGACGTTGGAGAAAATGGATGGTAAAGTTATGTATGGTAGCTTTAACCAAATATTTCAAATGTAAACGAGTTGTTATTTTTGAAAACGAACGTAAAATTTTTAATCTACTTTTCGAGTAGATTATCGTGGTATATTTACTTTCACAAATCCATGTTCGGGTGAGTGAAAATTCTATGACCAAGGTTGGACATTTGAAAGGTAAAGAGGGTGTGGAATTTTCTAAGTAAAGAGGAAATATCCGACAGATGAATGTTATTCATTATTTTTTGAAAATTGAATTATTAGAGATGGTGGACCTCAAACTATTTAATTCATTGGGTTTTAATTAATTTGGACCTTTTCTAAAAACTTCCAAATCTTTTTTATTGATTAAAATAAGGAGATTAACTTGTATTAAGAATTCCTACAATTTCCTACCTTATTTGAAGTCCTTAAAACCTATAAATATCAACTCGTACATAGTGTAAAAACACAATACATACAAGTACATCAAAAACATGTTCATGCATCATATAACTTTGCAGTTAGAATTTTACTTAGTTGCCCGGCCAATTTGCGTTCGTTAAGGCGACCAGATTGATTGCTCCTTTCGGCACCGTTGTTGTTATATCTTGGGAGGTTCGTTGCCATAAATCCGTGAGCACGCGTACGGGACAATAAAAATTTTAAGAAAAAAGTTCGCTCACCTTGACACAATTACTTTCGTTTCGTTATTTATTTACGTTTATATATGTAATTGCGTTAAATTTATAAGTTCAAATTATCTTTAAATTTTATCATAATTTTATTATTGTACCACCAACAAGCTCAATATTCTTATTTTATTTGTAGTAATAACTCATAAAATTCACTTGTGTTAGGCCAGATTGACGGGTCATGACCTGTTAGGCCTGTTAAGCCATCTAATCTAATATTATAATGTATTAGTTTTTATATTATGATATATTTATTTTTTTATTCAAAAGTATTGATTTTAATAAATTTCTGATCCGTTATATGATATATTAATTTTTATACTACGATATATTGGTAATACAATATATATTAGTACGATTCTTTAGTCTGAACTCACCAAAATTTTACCCTTTTTTTTGTTGTAATTTGAATTAATGGTTCCACGGAATTCCAACATTATCAAAAAACCCAAATTCAAGGGGTTCCTGTTTTCTAGAAATTGGAAACATCTGACAATTTTCCTCGAATCCTCCACGGCGGTGGACCGGCGGATTGACAAGGCAGCAGCTCGAATTTCCAGCCACGTTGTGCAGGCGCGATGAAGCACGGTCGACCTCTTCTCCACAATGGTCGGCGACTGAATTGGCTTGAGCCGAGTTGAAGGGACGCCAAATGGAGGGCGATTTCTTTGAGATGCGACTTTGACTATCGCGAGCCGGTCCTGAAGTGGCTTTGGGGTAGCGCTTGATGTAGCCACAGATGAAGCTTTGAAGTTGACAATGGCTTCTGGGATTTTGCAGGCTTTCGTGAAGAAGAAAGGCCAGATGGCAATGTGATGGGCCTTTCTTAGGTCATATGTCTTGGGCTTTCTTGTCTTTAGGCGCAGTTATTAATTTGTTTGGGCTTTTTAATGACTCGGTTAATGGCAGTGCGTAAATGCCCTTGATTTCCCTTTATGGAAAAAAGCATATGGCCTTTGTTTGGTCTTTTGCTGGGTGTAATTTCTTTAGGCCTTGGGCGGTAACAATTTTAATTGAAAGTGGTTATGGGTATAATCCATTAAGCCTTGGGCTTAAATAAATATTTGGCTATGACTAACGTAGTTTTTTTTTGACGTTCCCAAAAGCTTCTTCCAGTTTGCAAGGAGTATATAGAAATCGAATTTGGTATTTCGATATTATTTCTATTAATGATCTGGCAACAGGCGAGGTGGTTCTCGAGAGCGCAGTCGCTCGCGCATGGATGATAACAAACGTGGTCGTTCTCGTGATAAGCCGTGAAAAGGAGACTTCCCATTAGCAACAAGGTTCAAACTACAGGTTCATATGAAATCTACTACGTAGTCTCGAATTGGAGGAAATCCTCTTTTTGGACGAAATGATCTGAGCCAAAATTGGTGATGAGGTTTAATCGAATTAAACTTGGGTCTGAATTGATGGTAAGACCCATTGGGTTGTAATTGCAGCAGTTGTTGGTTTTTCTCGTGAAGAATACACGGGAAGAAATCCAAAGAATTACTAGGTCATGGATTAAGTCTAATTTTGGACTAGATTTATAATAAATTGTGGGGCCTAAGTTTTTGAATTAGGTTTCAAACTTATTAAAGTGTGAGATTTAAGTTTGATCTAGTTGGACTTAGAAATTCTATAACTTATAAACATGAACTCTTTGTTTAGGTAAAATTTATAAAGTTTGATGTGAATTAAATTTAAATTTCACTTATGAATTGGGTTTTGAAATTTAATTATTGGAACTTCTCATATCACTTAAATTTTCTAATGGTAAAAAATGTGACCTCGTTGGTCAAATAATGTGGAAATTGAAATAGCTAACATGAGATAGTTAATCTCATGAGAGTGTTGAATTTGCAAATTCATATAAAGCTTGAGAAGTTAGTTAATGTCATAAGACGGTTGGATTGTTTGCTGAAAGCCTAATTCAATATGTCATATTATTCTTCTAATTTGAAAAATATAAAAAGTCATATATAACTAGAAAAATAATTCTTAAGATGAGAAGATAAGAGTTGACTGTCTATCGATCCTACAAACACGTTAAGTTAGTTATTTTAATTAAAAGATAATTTACTTGTAAGATAATATTAATTACAAAAAAAAAATCGTGAATTTTTTTTTATATTTATAATAAATATTGAAATAAAGTTTATTATTTGAATTTCAAATGTATATAAGTAAGTTATTAGTTATTTGTAATAATTTAAGGATATGACATCATTTGAATTTTTCTAAGTATGTAATTAAAATTATTAACGAATATAACATAAATATTTTAATATAAGATTATTTAATAGTATTAATTAGTTAATAGAGATAGACATGGGTCGAGAATGTGAACTTTTTAATTTTTCAAAGTATGTAAATAAATTTAATTAATAAATTTAATCTAAATATTAGATTATAAAATTTTTTAATATTCAAAAATAATAGTTAATAAAGAGTGATTGAACATCAGTACAAGACACAACTTGATAATACATGATATTTTTATTTTTTTTTAGATTTAAAAACTATGATAAATATTGTGTAATACACAGGTGTTAAACTATTATATTAATATTTCTTAAATTTTGACGTGATAGGACTTAGATAAATAGTTTCTTTTGAGGGTTGATTTGAATGATCGAGAGGGATTTCATAATGCAAGAATGTATAATTTCTAAAATTGGAAATTATACCTTATGCTTTATTTATTAATTTATTTATTTATTTTTTAATGTGATGTTATATTTGACATTAATGGATTCTTTTAACTCTCACGTAGTGAATGAGAGTCGGGTTTTGAGGTCAAATATGTCAAGAGTGAATATTTACATTTACTCTATCAAAATAAGCTTGTGGCACATAACTTGTTAAGGTTAATTTAACGCGATATTTGCAAATTATTACTTGAAATTCAATAATTACTTCAAAAACGATAATTTACATAACGTCATAAAATTAAGTGAATAAAAACACACACCTTCATTTATGGGGAAGTGTGATTAAAGTATTTGGATTGAAATATAATTAATCATACAGGGTCACAAACTAACTATAGATATCTATTCAATAAGTGGAATGCATCGGCTTGCTCAAAATTATTGTCTAACTAATTCAACAGAAAGTAGCACATATCGAAATAATAGTCTATTTTCATAATTATGTTTTAACTAATTCAACAGAAAGTAGCACATATCGAAAGAATAGTCTCTATTATCACAACTTGTCTCAAACAATAGAAATAAAGAAATTATTAACATATGTTCCATACAAGCTTCCATGTAAATTAGTCAAGTTTTCACAATCATCTTGTTCCACGTGAGTGAATCGTTTGCAACATTCAATATTTTTATGCAAAATTGATCACATCGGAACATATTTGATACTTATTTTATTATTTCTGGAAGTTTACAACCAGCCCGTCTAGCTCAGTTGGTAGAGCGCAAGGCTCTTAACCTTGTGGTCGTGGGTTCGAGCCCCACGGTGGGCGCTTTTTTTTTTTTTTTTCGCGTCCCAGTTTATTCCCATTTATTTTCATTTTGGCCTATTGTAAAAAAGTGTACAGTCAGTCCCATACCTCAATTATGATGAACGGAGAACAGAATACAATTTCTTATCGCCACTTTATTCGATACCCTTTGCTTTGGTTATTTATGCAACCCTTTTTTGACTTAAAATACAAGCAATCAACGATGGTAGTAGTTGCACAAAATAATACATCTACTTCGTCTATGATTTTTTTTTCTTCACTTTTATTGAACCATCTATTTCTTTTATCAAATATTTGAGGGCCATTGTCTTGTTTGCTTTTTTTTTTTTTTTTTTTTTTCAGTTCAAAGAATAGTGACCAATTCCTTAGTGAAATTGCTCGTTACACCTGAAATCAATCGGGATAACATATGATATGCAGTCACTGTATGATACTCCTACTATTATTAATCAATAGTTTGTTTAAAAGAATCTTAATCTATTAAAATAAATAAGGTGTCAAATTGTGATTGGATTATCATAGTATTGTGAATGTAACGTAGTCTTTTCCTACAAAAATAAACACTCGATTGTAATTTGACTTGTCACTATAAAGTGAAAAAAAAATTGTTTAAATTGAAAATAAGTAATGTATTCGGAATTTTTTTATTGGAAATAAATAAAATTAATAATTCAAGTTGTAGGCCACATCAAAAAAGGGATTCCCATCCACAGCAGACGGAGGAAGTAAATTTAAACCCCACCCCAAAATTAAATCACTAATCAATGGTCTCTAGAAAAAAGTAGAACCATTTCCCACTCTCTTTGGCCTTTTCCTTCTTTTTTCCAGTTCTAAAGGCTTTGTTGCATGGAGGATAGGTCACTTCAAATGGTTGAAAATTTGCTTATACGTCCTCATCATGAACAGCCCATGTGTTGAAAATGAAAAAGGGGACTAGTTTTTTGAAATTTAATGTGAGTGTGTGTGATGAAGAAATGAAAACTTTGATACCAGAATCGGAATCCTCGTTTGTTCTACGACTTTAATTTTCAATTTACAACCAACCATTACACCTAACTCACACTCATCTCTTTTATCACATCATCATCATATTTAAAAAAATTAAATATTACTACATACAATATAATAATACACTATCATTCACTTTTCAGACATTCTGAATCCTATAATAAACAAGGATTCTTACTATTTACAGAATTTTGAACACTCGAAGATTTTGAATACCAGAATTCAGAATCCCCCAACGAAACCTAGTCTAAACAACCCCTTAATCTCCGATTTGGATTAAAATATTGATCAAGGTATGATTGAGGGAGTTCCAAGACTTTTTTTTTTTTTTAAAACCAAGTCTTTTTATGTTTAAGATGGAACCACAATCATGTTACTCGCATTAGACATATTGTACATGATTTTAATAGATTACGTAATTATATATCAATAAATTAACAAATAACATTTCTTTCTCATAAAAGAGGAGAATGTTTGATTATTTTTTCATATATCTTATCCGGCTTATAGAAAATCATCTTGGCGGGTATCGAAATATCACTTTTAATATGATTTTATTTATTTATTTGTGAAAATTAACTGAGAATATAGAACATACGATCCTAAATCTATCTATAATTAATTTTACTAATCAAATTTAATTCAGGTGACAGAAATTTAATCGCACAATTTTGATAGATTTTAACTTCTTTGTCTCACAATAATGGCCGAAAATTAATAAGTTATAAAAAGGAAAAGCAATTCATAAATCTTAAATGAGGACCAATACTTGTAAAAATGAGAAATAATTGCCCCAAAACAAAATTCCCCAGTCATAGTCACGATATCTTATATGGACCATTACTACAAACATATATGGTTCATGATAAATTGAAAATCTTATTCATATTAACTCTTGCATGCAAAAAATTCAACACCTCGTTGGTTGCAATGATTTTGTCAATTTAGCATTCAAGATTAAACAATTTCGAAATTAAAGTAATGGTTAATTGACATAATGGGTTTAATTATATTAGACAATCTTATCACGCTCAACCATAATCTGATTCATTTTGTAATTTAATTTATTATTACTCTTTTCCTTTTTTTTTTTTTTGGAACAATCGTGTGCTCGAGAAATATCTGAGAGGTCAAGTCTAGAGGATTACAATTACATTACCAAAGAATCAGATTTCATGTACCGAGGTCCACACGCCTCACCAGATCGCGCCACGTGTACGGATGATGTCCACCCCTCTCTCCCCCTCCCTCACTATAAATCGAGGCTCTGGGCTTGATCATCTGCACACAGCATTCGAGAGTTTCAGATATTTTTCAATTAATTCTAATTTCCAATTTTTCTAAAAATCTCAATCTAAGAACATGTCTTGCTGCGGAGGAAACTGTGGGTGCGGCTCCAGCTGCAAGTGCGGCAATGGCTGCTCAGGGTAATTTTGTCATTTTCCCCATCGATTATACCATTTCCCCCCAATTATCGCATCTGTTCAGGGCTTTTTTTTTCATGCTAAATTAATTAAAATAAAAATATCGAATGATAATTTGTGCAGGTGCAGTATGTACCCGGGCTTGAGCTACTCAGAGGCCGCCGGTGAGACCACTCAGACCATCATCCTCGGCGTCGCTTCTCAAAGGACGTATGATCCATTTCTTTTTCTATTTTCTTTTTTTTTTTCCGGTAGAAAATTAAAAAATTAGAAAGGCGTATTTAATTTTTTTAAAAAATAAATTATTTATTAAAATATGTTATGCAGAAACTTTGAGGGAGCAGAGATGGGTATGGCTGCATCAGAGAACGGATGCAAGTGCGGAGCTAACTGCAAATGCGATCCATGTAGTTGCAAGTGAACTGGGCCTGGCCCAAGTCTGATTGGGCTTTGAAGCAGAGATGAAGAAAGGAGTGGTACTATTTAATTATTAATATGTAGTATGTTTGAGTCTATTTACTAAAGGGCCAAAAAAACATTATGTGAGAAATTATCATCTTTTGATGATGATTCTGAAATTCAATTTGTGTCCTTTGTAATAAAAGCCACCGTGTAGATGGTTTTCTATTGGTTGCTCTAATGTTGTTATTATTATTGTGTGTTGTAATTTGGTTCTTTGTACTACAAAGAGCTGGTTTGGTATAAACATCTCTGCTTGTTTGGAGTCCTGATGCTCTGTATGTTAAAAGAAAAGTTGAGTTTGTATGAATTAATAGAAAACTCACTTATTGTAATTTCAGATTTCTTATTTTACTTTTACATTGCTCACTGGATGTTTTGTTTGCACTCGTGCTTGACAATTATTTTATCAGAAAATACACGCCTCATTCATTTAATAATATTGCTATAGTTGTAAATGTCAATTCTTATTGTGGATTAGGATCTTTTGACTTTTCGAACAAATATTGGTCCCCCAGTAATGATGGGCTTGACGAGACCCAATAAAAACATGACACGGGATTAAATGAAGTGTCATTTATCCTAAGTTGAAAGTTAAATTGGACGAAATAATTATAATATCAATTTTACTTGAAATAAGCAAGAAATGCCAAACCGATGTTAATGGGTCGACACAACCCACGTTTCGGGTTGGATTCCCAGGTCGACCCGTCCCTCAGAAGGGTCTCTCAAAACACCTTCCCTTATAATAAGACTAACAAAAAATGCAAACACACTCCACTGGACACTGAAAAGCTGAGCAGAGCACACATTTGATTGTCAGCTTTTCCTACACAAGAAATGTATAAACATTTTCCTATCAATGTCCCTACATTAATTAGAAAATCTCTAAATCATGCCACTCTCCCTTGCCTTGCGTTTTGCCGGTGCCTGTCGACACCTGTTTCGCCTGGGCGCCAGGACGAGGCGCTCAACCACGGGGGGCTAACAAAGCCAAGCCTCTTTATAATATAAATTAAAAGATGAGACTTGGCCCAAACCTACCTAATTTGAGACAACTAATTACAAGATTACATATTTTACTTTGGTAGTTCAACTAAACAGATTCAATATCCAAATTTCAACAAGTTACATCTCAATCTCAAAGCCAATGATACAAGATAATACAAACATAGATAACTAAGTGAGGCAACAAGACAAGGACAATAAGCACACAATCCTTGGTTTTTTTGTCCCTTCCGCAGCTATTTTGAGTCAATGAAACAAACAACTAGACGTTGTATGCGAGTTTCTCTAATAGCCCACTTGCAGCCTTTCCAAACATGTTATGCACCTACAAACACATAATTTCGATCAACGGTTCAAACATCATTTCAAGCCAACCCACTCATTGATTAACCTTAACAATTCATACATGGATAATTACAAAAAAAGAAAAAGAAAGGAGGAAAGGGTATTTATAAAGACAAAAAACCCATAACAGTTTCAAGAGTTAAAAGGTGGTACCCCAACAACTTAGATGATTTGAAGGAATTTACAAACACCATCATATATATTTATAATTGCAACCCCCAACCTTATATTTGTAATTTTAGAAAAAATTAGAAGTGCAAAAGTAGAAGGATTCGATCGAAAAATAATCGATGACTTAAGCGTGTTCCGTTGGTGGAGTAAAAATGCAAGACAATTTTTAAAAAAAAAATAAAATAAATAAATATTACCATCTTTTATATATTACCTGCTTTGAGGAAAGACCAATCTTCTCCAAATCACCTAGCTGCAAAAAGCAAAAAGATTAAAGCAAGTTTTGCAGTCTATAACATGTTACCATCATCAATTTTCTTTTAAATGTTTCTTACAGATTTCAAAGGGCTTGTTTCTCTTAGCTCGACAATGTACTCAGCTATCCTCGGTCCAATTCCCTAAACGTGTAAAAATAAGTGAGCAATCACAAGATTAATAACAACGAACACGTGATTTAATCCGTCGTAATCAAGTGTGTTTTTAAAAAGGAAATCAGTAATGTTACCTTTAGCTCCATCAGCTCCTCACTGACATAAAAAGTAACACGGGAATGAAAAAGACGTTCAATATACACACACGCTCACACACAAAAAAAAGACGAATAACATTCTAAGTAAGAATAAAAAACGACACAAATAAACGGATTTTTACCTGCTGGCTGTATTCAAGAAATCGATGTAATCTTGGACAAGAGTGCTCTGTGCATGAGATCCATTATATCGATCAATATTGTTAGCAAATACAATATTTTAAATTTTTTTTTTACTATATAAAAAAAATGTATTTCTACCTTTAAGCTGGAGCTCCGAGCAGTAAGTTTATACAGCGGGGTGCCTAAAATTTGGAAGTTATTTTCTCCATCATCTGATATGGGATTTAACTTAGGAGTCTTTGGTTCAGAAGAAACAAAACTTGAAGTTTCAGAGTTTGAATTAATTGGCGAAAGAATTTTTTTAATGGGACTCCGAAGTGCTTTAGTATTCTCATTTACTGGTGACAGGCTGATGCTATTGATGGATTTAGTAATTATTGCTTCTTTCTCATCAAACGAAGATTTATCTGATTAAAAAAAAAAAAAGATGATATCAAATAACTAAGTATAGGAGTTTAATCTTTCAGACAAAGAAGAAAAAAAGTGATTCTCAATTTGTAAGGTAAGTACATGATAAGTCAGGATTTGATTCTAATGCATCTCCATAAATTGGGATAGTGAACTTTTCTTCATTAATTTCAGCAACAGAAAGGTTTTGAGCCTGTAAAACAAAATAAAATAATGAGATTCCGGAAAATCTCAATCTGGCACCATTTAAGCTATCAATATTCAAAATAATGAGTAATTCTGAAAATCGCAGATTTAAAGCTTACAGATCCATATTAATAAGTCATAAAAGGCAATATACTAAATCAGATAATATAACTGCACAAGCCAGATACAGAGTAAATGCACTGTAAAATGAATAAGGATTTAATCTCTAAATTCAAATGAATTTCACGGAACAAAAACCATAACAAGTGTCTAAGTTATCACATTACCTCCCGATTATGATCCTCATAACTCAGACCCTGAAATAAATTTCTGCCAGCCTTGCATGGACTCCTGCAGACAAGAAATAAAAAAAATGATTATTATAAACTAAAGTTAAGTTCTGAGCATGTGTGAAGTAATGAGCAACATATTGATAACAAAGTTTTACATTTGGCTTCGAACAGCTTTAGTTTTGTTGGAGTGCACACTTGTGTTCAATTTCCTAATAGGTTTGACCGAACTCGGAGTTCGACCAAGAAACGGAGAACGGCATAAACCCATTCTTTGAGAACTTTTCGTTTTGCCTTTCGATTCTAACCAAGCAACAAGCTTCGCCTCCATGTCAACTTTCGCGTTCGACTTTCCATTACTCTGAGCTGGGCCCACGAAATTAGATACATGTCGAGACCTAGCTGCCAAGCTCACTGTATGAACAGATTCTTGATAATCTCCCGGATTCTATTACCAAAGAAAGCTCGAGTTTAAAATATAAATAAATAAATAAATTGTTTTATAACATAAAAAACATTGAAACATTAAAAAAGATTGATTAATATACCAAACAAGCAACCATAAGAGCACGGCTCGTCCCACCGAGAGAATCTTGTAATATCCGTGTCAATTTACTCTCTCTGTACGGTATTCTCGGCTGGCCGTTATTAAGCGCATAAATAACATTCGACAAAGCAAATAGAGATTGGTTTATCTTGGCACTTTCTTGAAGTCGAATCCCATCATTGCAAGTCCTCCTATTGTCCTCGTTTCCTAATTAAGTGAAAATTTAGTATAATTAAATGTTGAATTAAAAAACCCATAGCTAGAACATGTGCAAAAGTATTATTTAAGTTTTAAAAAAACCTGCTAAATCGATAAGGTTGAGCTTTCCAGTTACGACATTGCCAACGCTATTATGGGACGGGGATAAAATCGTAATTGCAAGTACGCCGTGGCTTCGGCTTGATAAGTCATTGAGGCCCGTTTGTGCAACCTTTCGTCTCTGAAGAGCAGACGAGAAAATCTCGTAAAATTCAGCCAATGAGCTCACTTCGATTTGAGCTAACCCCTTGAGATGGATTTGTCCGGCTTTGTCGTTCCAAACTAGAATCTCCTTTTCGTTCGGATCAATTAAATCGTAACATTTATCCAGGTAGATTTCATAGTAAGAGATTGTAATAGCACTTCCAGTAAACTCGCACATGGACAAGATGTTCGATATCGAAAGCGGCATCAAACCAGGTATATGATCAGTCCCCTGCATTTTTATTTTTAAAAATAATTGAGTAATTTAAAATATAGTGTTTAGTGAATAAGTTTGTAAAAAGTCAATCTAAAGCAGAATTAAAATTCTAAAGCACATTAGGGTTTAGAAATTACTAAACCTGCATAGTATAGGTTTTTCCACTTCCTGTGGCCCCATAAGCAAACACAGTTGCATTATGACCCTGAAATAATCCTGGAATCAAAGGCCTCAATTCTTTCTCAAAAATCTGGCTCACATTATCGGCTTCCTGACCGAAAACAGCATCCAGTTTATAGCACTCATTTCGACTACACCACACGAAAAAGGGGGGGGGGGGGGTGAATAAAAATTAATAAATAAAAAGGAAATTACGTCAAAATCAAAACTAAAAATAAAAAATTTGAAGTATTGACACCAAAACAAACGCAAACCTGGTATCGTGATCTTTGAGAAGGACAGTGATTTCATCAACAGAGGACTCTGAGTCTTGGATAGAAACGCAGGAATTAGGGTTTCCGTTTCTCGAGGAGATTTCTAGAGGGAGAAAGGGTCGGAGTTTTAGAACAACTCTGACCTTTGAAATTGGAGTGGGTTGGTGATGGTTTTTGGCCGGGGTAGAAAAGCTTTTTTCTGCGTGAGTTGGTGTGATCGGAAAATTTTCAGCTTGAGTTGCCATAAGTGAACAACAGATAGATTGACGCAAAAACACAAAATTGAGAGGATAAAACAGAAAACGATGTTGAAATTATTAGAAAGAATTTGCAGAGTGACCGTTAGGAAAAGGGGATTTTTATGAACTTTTGAATGGGCGGTTTTGAACGTTTAAATTGAAATCTGGGCCACGGATCCGGGTAGTAGTGGTCAATGGGCCTGGATAGGATTTGTTTCCCTTTTTTCCTTTTTTTTTGGGCATGGATATGAATTTGTCATGTGTATATACTAGTTACAAAAGCTTTGTAATTGCATGTACATAATAGTTTCTTAAAATGGAAATAGGGCCGATCTTCTATTTTTAAAATGGTGTCTCGTTTTTTTATTTTATCGGGGTACGGATAACTACTACGTGCATATATTATTTAAGTAATTTTTATATTTGTAGCAATAATGTGTTGAGATGAATTATCATTTTGGAACAACGAATCTCGTGCTGCCCCTATGATTTTAGTTTCAGATATGTTGACCAAATGCAATATAGTTAAATGTATATGCTTTGACTTTGATGTTCACCAATTAAGCATATATTTCCTCCGTCCAATAATAATAATTTAGTTTGTATTTTTTAATTATACCTTTCTTGATTTATTTGTATCAATTAATACTCATAAAAATCAATAATGATAATTTAATTTGTATTTTTTAATTATACCTTTCTTGATTTATTTGTATCAATTAATACTCATAAAAATCAGTGTTGAACTTAGTATATTTATTATTGGAATAGTAAGATTTTGCATTGTAATCATCAATTTTCAATTTACCATGTAAAAAATTAGTATTTCAAAAATATTAATTAAAAGACTATCTTTGTGGGACAAATGAAAATAGAATAGTGAACTATCTTTTTGGGACGGAGAGAGTATGTAATAAATACATTGTTTTATTTAATATTTTACTATTATTTGACCAAATTACAATATTTTATCTATATTTATAATAAATATTCTCGTCTGATTAAAAAAAAGAAAAAGGTATCACATTCTTATCTCTAGAGACAAATTTTCACAACTTTTGTGTTAATTTTATGTTGTGTGGACTTATCACCTATATAATAATGTGAGATTTCACATTTGATAAATAATCGTAATTATATCAAAATTTTATCTTTGTATTGTGATTCGACACGAGGTCCCTGATCAGTTAATAAGTGCAAATGCAGTATTCTTAGATAGTAACTTTTGTGCTTGAATCTCCTAAAACACAAAAGAACAATACCAACTACGAAAGTATAATCCACTACAACACTTTGAGAAATATAATCTAAACATCCAATCGTTGTCTGTTTTTAAACTTAGTGTATTTGATTTAAACGCATAATATGAGATTCGAAGAAGTAATATGAAATTTGTTTTATTTATCATAATTATTATGAAATTCAACGAATAAGTGTGAAATTACATGAATTAGTATTAAAATTTGATGAAGTAATATGAAATTTCACAACATAGTATGAAATTAATTTCGCATGAGGTGATAAAGTAGTATGAATTTTAGTTAGATTCAACTTGAAATAAAGAAAAAGATTAGTTGATAAAGATAGATTAGTACTTTTATATAGTAATTTGTATTAAATTGTTAATGCATTAAAGAGAAGTTCATTAGAATTTTTGGGACAAAATATTTCCCTCGTATCATATGAGAATTTCCACTATTATTACCGCATTTTTTAATATGCAATATTTATCTTAAATAGAGTGAATGAGTGAAATACGGTTAACTTTTTTTTTTTTCATCGAGGAGTAGGGGACTAACAATACCAAGGCGAAAAACGAGACCACTCCTCACGGGTCACAAGTTTTTAATAACACACGAATTTCGACCAAATCAATTTTAGCAAGATTTTAATTAGGATTAGGACTAATTGTACAAAGGGTAAAAGGAGACCACTCACCACAAGGTTTTTAACACACGAATTTCGACCAAATCAATCCTATCAGTTTGGTAAGACTTTTTAATTAGGCCTAGGACAAAATATACAAAGGCTATAAAATATACAACTCCCCGCAAGGTTTTAACACACTCGATTGTTTGTTGTTTTGGTTTCGTTGTTTCGAGTGCTTTAATTTGATATGTCTGGAAGGAAACCCGGTTCGATTGCGCTTTTCGACGTCGATGGCACGCTCACTGCTCCCAGAAAGGTGGCCTCATCTCAGATGTTAGAGTTTATGCAAGAACTCAAGAAGGTTGTTACAGTTGGTATCGTTGGAGGTTCCGATCTCGTTAAGATATCCGAGCAGCTCGGGAGAACGGCTATTAACGACTACGACTACGTGTTCGCCGAGAACGGCCTCGTGGCTTACAAGTCCGGGGACTTAATCGGGGAACAGAGCTTCAAGTCGTTTCTTGGGGAGGACAAGCTCAAGGAGTTCATCAACTTCACTCTCCATTACATTGCTGACCTGGACATACCTATCAAAAGGGGGACATTTATCGAGTTTCGGAGCGGGATGCTCAACGTGTCCCCGGTTGGGCGAAACTGCAGCCGGGAAGAGCGGGACGGGTTTGAAAAGTACGACAAGGCGCACGGGGTCCGGGCCGAGATGGTGCGTGTTCTCCGAGAGAGGTTTGCGCAGTTTGAGCTGACGTATTCGATCGGGGGGCAGATCAGTTTCGACGTGTTCCCTCGGGGATGGGACAAGACGTATTGCTTGAGGTACCTGGATGAGTTTCATGAGGTTCACTTCTTTGGAGACAAGACCTACGAGGGAGGCAATGACTTTGAGATTTATGAGTCAGGGAGAACTAAAGGTCACACGGTTACTAGCCCTGATGACACGGTTAATCAGTGTAGGGCTCTCTTTCTGAGGGACCATGATGGATAATTAATGTCTCTGGTAATTTATATGTGCTGTTGTCAAATTTATAGTCTTTTAGCTCTGTGGAAGAGGATTTTGAGAGTTTATAAAGTTATGGATTTGAATTTTTTTTTTTAATGCAAGTATCAGTCTTGTTTGTTTTGAGTTTTATAAGAATAATTTGTTACTCTAACATGTCAAATCGTGCTGTTTCTTCTTTACACTCAAAGTTTGGGTAAAGGGTGAATATAAATAGTTTTCTTTGAAACTTAGACATTTTTGATCGGTTTGAATTCTTGTAATAACTAAGAGAAAAATGATTAAAAAAAAGAAAAAGAAAAAGAAAGAGTAAGTTGTAATTTCTTAGCTTTTGTAAGAGAATTTTGGGGGTTTTTATAATGTCTTGGCTTTGGGTTTGAAAATGTTTTTTATAGTAAAATTCATATTTGTTTGAATTCTAGAAGAAAGTTTTGTTATTTTAGCATGTCAAATTATTTTTTTATATTCAAAATTTTGAATCAACATAATCATTACTTTTTTGTTTTCTTTTATTTAATTTAAATGAATAATATATCAAATTGAGATTACATTTTGATTTCAAATTGTATATGTAGAAATAAAAAGTAGGGGGAATTGCCAAATACTCCCTAAAACATACATGAATTTGTCAAATAATCCAACTTGTAGATTTAAGTCAAATGGTCCCTCCTTTTTGACAAATAGTCCAAAATTGTGATATGAATATACCACAATACCCTTACTATCAAAATAACTAATAATAATAATAATAATAATAATAATAATAATAATAATAATAATAATAATAATAATAATAATAAAATGGTCCACCACCTGCTGCCACCACCTGCCGCCGCTGCCGCTGCCGCCTGTCGCCGCCTGCCCGCCCGCCGGAAAATTTTCCGGCGAGTTTTTTTTTTTTTGCCCACTAGCAGCACATCGCATTACAAACACTAGGATCTTGGTTAGTGTATTAGTTTATGGACAGAAGAGTATTGGTTATTGTGTATGGGAGTATTGGTTTCTTGCAGTGTAAAAAAAACCTAATACTTCTTAATTACGACGTCACCTACCACTTAAGAAAGAAATACAGAGCAGAAAGAAGAGAAAAAGAAAGAAGCAAAGGAGCTAAACTATTCATGTTAAACACCAACACATGTCATTAGGTTTGAAAT
>BMAC01001470.1:135142-150458 GCA_014905375.1 Phtheirospermum japonicum
GCATGCGTGCATGGTAGTCTGGGTCATTACTCATTATATGATTGATTAATCGCTTTACTCATTATATGTTTGTGGAGTATGTGTGTTTGTGCTCTGAAGTATTGGTTTTCTGTATGTGGAGTATGTGTTTTTGTGCTATGAAGTATTTTGTTTTCTGTTTGTGTAGTATGTGTGTTTATGCTCTGAAGTATTGGTTTTCTGTATGTGGAGTATGTGTTTTTGTGCTATGAAGTATTTTGTTTTCTGTTTGTGTAGTATGTGTGTTTATGCTCTGAAGTATTGGTTTTCTGTATGTGGAGTATGTGTTTTTGTGCTATGAAGTATTGTGTTTTCTGTATGTGGAGTATGTGTGTTTGTGCTCTGAAGTATTTTTTTTTGTGTGTGTGTTTTTTGTAGCGTGATGAGAGACGTTTGTTGAAAGCCAAGTATTGTGCAACACTTCTCTTGAGTGATGTCAATCACATGAAGAATTAGTTGGAGAAAGATGTACTCGATTTCTCCAATTTCAGGAAGTAGAGGAGTTGGCAATGGGCGAAAAAACATGTCTTGGTTCTTGTGCGTTTTCTAGGAAGTATTTGTGAAGTTTTTTAGTCTTTGACATGTTAGGTCTCTGCACGTACAATTGTTGTAGTGTTTTGCAAGTTTTGAAATGTAAAATGTGGATGGTATTAGGTTGTGCATACCAATGTGTTGGTTCTTGTGCTGCGAGGTATCGATATTTGTTATACAATGTAGGGGTAAGTTGTTTTCCTTTAATCTTTAACATGTCAGTATAAACAGTAGCAATATTAAGTTACCCTTGTGTTCTTTTATCTCTAACAAGCCAGTCCAAACTCAAATAGCAGTAGCCAAAAAAGTAATAAAATAAAAATAAAAATAAAAACACTCGTTTTCTTTATACTTACCAACTCGGTTCGAACAGGAATAAATACCTAGAAAATCAAAATCCAAAAGGCAATAGGTGCTGGTAATTCAGGCCAGTTTGATAAATTCAGGAAAATGTCATTCTCAATTCGGAAAATACATGTATGTATGTCTATATATAGACATATATTAATATAACAATTCCATTTACCAGTTGATATTTTGTTCACAGATCCCTAATTTATCCATCAAATCATAACAAATTAAAAATCAAATAATAACAAAAGTAAACGGTAAACAGGAGCAGAAATAAAAGATGCTTCAGAATTAATGGAAGTTTATGAGACCTTTATCGAAGACCTTTATTATTCATCTGAGGATAACAGATTAGAAATAAATAAAGTTTGGGAATTAGGGCATGAGAGGGGGGAAAAAGCATACATCTAATGAGTAAAAGTGGCACAAAATCAGAAGTCTGTCGGATTTGCGGATATAATGTTGACAGGTATTGCAGATCATGTCAAGGCCAACGCGCTCGAATCTGAGTCGAATTTTGTCCACCTCCCTGGGCAACTTCTTCGACTGTGGCCGACGCTCAATTCGAGAGCGTTTGCCAGGGCGGCCTGGCGACGGCGGCAGACTCACACCGTGTGTTGTGCGGTGGTGAAGAGAGCGCACGAATTGAAGGCGATGAAGGCGGAAGGAAGGAGAATTAGGGCTGATTCGAATGGGAGAGGAATAAGTGAACTTTGATGGGAAGGAAGGCCAAATTGGTAATTGTACAATTATGTATGGAGTATTTGACATTTTTTAAAACTAATTGGGGTATTTGACAAACACATTTTTTTAGGGGGAGTATTTGGCATTTCCCCCTAAAAAGTAAGCATTCAAAAGATTAATTCGAAAAAAAAAAAGAAATATAAATTTTTTTTTTAATTTAAGTTGAATACATATAAGTAGTGATGTGTTCGAAATAGTTGAGCACTTCAAGAATTGGATCAAGGGTTGTCGAATTAATTTTGATAGCAATCGAACATCATCCGATCACTTGGGTAGCTTGACTTTAGTAATCCCAACCTGCAAAACAAGGCACCAGGGCGCTCGCAGTGTAAACACTCAGACGATCAAGTCAGAAAGTGAAATCAATTGATATATGTGTTAATATTTGTAAACAAATTATAAGTATATAATAAGGGCCTAAGTATATTTATAAGTAGTAAATATTTGATCAATAAATAATAAAAAAATCTCTCTCTCAGAAGGAAACTTAGGTCTCCTCGTCTCGTATCAGAAGGAGATATCTTGCCTTTGGAACTCTTTTTTGAGTTCTGACTTGATCTTAAAAGCTGATGGGCCTCAAAAGCCCATGAATCAAGTACCGGGATGGCCTTTCACTAAGCCGAACTAGCTAATTATCAGCTGAGCGGTTGTCAATCAGATCGTTCTCTGGGCTGGGGAACGCTAGCTCGGTAAGGCATCAATTCAGCTTTGTCCAGTCGAGTTAACATTATTTACCATGTCAAGAGTACCCCCTATTCTACTCATTCAAAAACAAGGGCGAGTAAAGTAGACAAAAAAAAATCTCAATCATTCACTAAGAATGTGTGTCGCACCCGAAAGAACACTTCAACTTCTGAGCCAACAAGCTGTAACAGAATAAAATGCGGCCAAAAGAACCCTAAACCTACGAGGACTGCAATTATTGAAAACTTTGCATGAATATATCTCACGTTCGAATCCCAAAGCATTAGGTTACCTTTCATACCCACATCTATAGGTAAGACATTCAAGTGTCTTTTATTCACCATTGATTCTCAATTTTAAGAGATCGACACCCTAGCAAAAAGGTTATCGCTTCCTTCCCCTTCAAATACTCATAAAACAATCAAGCTGCTATCGATATGCTACATTCTCCTAATTTTCCTTTTCTTTTTTCTTTTGTCACTTCAATATTCATCGTCGCAAGTACCCTCTTTTTTTTTTTTTTTTTAAAATATCTTCAATTCTAAGCACCAGCCATGTCAAACAACCTCTGCTTCCCAGAATCCAGCATAATCATTAGGTGATGATATTACCATCACTGCCTCCACATCTTTCTCATCCGACTTCTCTACAAACTACATGTCAAGGGCATTCGGTTCCGATAACTGTAACCACTCAGAATTTCTTTACTTAAACTACAAATTCCAAACTACTCAGAAACCAGGATACTATTTTTCTCAGGCAAATACCAAATAAGATTACAATCTACATGAACTTATAATGATTTTTACTTACTCCAAGCAAGCCCAACACAATTACAAAAAAAAATAAAAAAAAAATAAACTACTGCGACAAAAAATACAAAATTAAAAACTTACTTGTGTGCTTTCTTCTTTTTTATCATTCTCGATATATTTGCCAAAATGATTTATAGCCGTATACACTTCTTCTGGGATGGAATGTGCGGGGTTTTTTGTCCCCTTTCTGATTTCGAAGACTTTCGCAACTAGGAATCGATTCGATATTGAAACCGGGATTCAGTTCATGGAATTGGAAACTCTCCGCTTGATTCGTTTGATATTCACGAAGATTATACGAGTTTTCAGCACCTCCACTTGATTCGAAACTCTCCCTGGGAATCGTATCCAATTTTTGGGACTCACAAAAAATTTGGGGGAAATAACTCTATTACGGAGGTGAATGTCGACAATAATTATATTGATTTTGTGCGGCAACTTTTCCAATTGAATCCCAAACTGTGATTCAATTTGGATTTTTGGGGTTCAGGGTAATGTAAATTTGTTAGCGGGACTTTTGGGGGAAAAGGGAAAAAAAAAAATGGGAGCGGATTGACAGATGTGAAGAGGTGAAAAAAATAGAAAATAGTTAATACGTGGACTATTTTTCAAGGGGTAGTTTAGTATTTTGTTAGTATAATTATATCGCTAGGGAATTTTTAATTTCAATGGAGTTTAAGAGAATTATTTCTGATGTTTTGGAGTAGTTGGGAATTCTCCCTATTTATATTTATACTAGGTACATAAGAGAACCTTAATCCAAAAAAGGGTTGGACTGTCCAAGACATGGGCCCAAAATAATTTTAGCCCAAGTATCTTTATTAATATAACATAGATAATTAAATTCAAATCCAATTTAATTTAATTAAATAATTTCTATCAAATAGAAATTAATATCATAATTATTAACAATTAAATATTACAATTCTAAATTGAATATTTAATACTCTCTTGATACACTCTTAAATCGGAAAACTAATCGCATATAGTGTGATCCTATAGGCCTTTATATATGACATCAATTCAATGATGATCCAAACAAAACTCCTAGACGGCTTAGCTGGACGAACTCAATATATAAAGAACATTCACTTGAACTCAGCGAATTATAACCTTTATACAAAGATTTGGTGAAATTTCTTTCATTCCGAATCACTCGATTAAGCTTAAGATTTATCCAAGTCTCTATCTCAATGGCTTAGTCAATTATCTCATATTTATTAGTCGACAACTAGACCATACTCAATCACTATAATGAATATGTCTTTTGCATTGGCCAATGACTTTAGTCGACCTAATATAGAGATTATGAGTGATCTCTCTCGAAACTCCAATCGAGGAATGAATTCTTTCTTGACTCAACTACCACCTTCATTTACATCATGGTGCGCCCAACACAAGCCGTATCTACCCCAAAAGGAGTGCAAGCGTTGGTCATGGTCAAAGTACACCACTCAGCAAATAAGGTGCGTATTGACCTCAAGTTGAAGGATTATCACACGCTTTATACACTGATAAGTTTATAGATATACAATAAATAACTTATCACTAGGATTTACCAATACTCTACAAAGTATCCATGTGTCCATCACGAATAACTATTATTCGCAGTCGTGAGACTTACTGCATTCTCTAAAATGTGATGCAGACCACATGCCGACATATATTATATTATCAATATCCCAATCTTGATAATCGTTAGTCGTGGCTATTTTAAGAGTAATGTTTTATCAATAACATCTCACCATATCAAAGACAATATTAACTCTACGGGAACATTTATATGAATAATCACAAACAATCAAAATAATAATTTCATAAATGCAATGCCATATATATTACGATATATATAATATTTGTGATCAAGTATAATGTCTTTAAATCTGATTGTCTTTAGAACATTCATACTTTCAGAATACATATAACATGTGTACATTTCATAAGTGATGCGTATTGAAAGTTATCTACCAAGGTAATATATGGCAAGGTGATTTTCTAGTTTATCCAACGGGATAATAATATTGGGTTGTGGAGCCTGAAGCACTGTTTCGTTCGCGGCGATCCAAATGTCATTGAGGGTTCGGGACCCCCGAGCCGAATTTCTTATGAGTATTTTAGGGAGTTCGCGTAAAATTATAAATAGAGTTTTCTTGCTATAAATAGTCTATTTGTGTAATTGTAACCCTATCTCAAAAATTATTATAATAAAAACTCCTGGCTTGGCAGCACCCCGAGACGTAGTCAGAATCTCTCTCTGACGAATTGGGTAAACAATTTCTTGCGTCGTTTTTATTACTTCTCTTTTTCACCATATTACGTCTAATCCTAACAAATAGGTGGGGCGAGTTGGTTAATGGAACGATATTGAAAGGACATTCGTTCTAATTAGAAATTTGTGCATCCCAAGATGCTCGGAGAAGTCAATTGAGGGTTGTTCAATTTTAGGGAGCTAGGTTCTTTATCAAATCGGGGGTAACAGTCATGATCCTGGAGTACGTAGAAAGAAGAATTTAGTTTTCTAGTGTTTTACATTTGATTGAGGGTCAATCAAAAAATGAGTCAGAGGTTCTCTTGGAATCTCTCGGTCCGAAGCAATGATAAAAGATCCCTATATCGAGTTTGACTTTGTAGTATCCACACAAGATCAAATATCCCACCATGAGACAAATAAAATTCTGGGAAAACTAGCAAAGAGGAAGGTGATATTTATTGCTAACGTCGATCGGAAAGGAATGAAAAGGTGGGCGAAGACCACTATGAACTTGGTATTTGTAAAACGTGAGGCTATTATTGGGATGATTATCTACTGAGTTAGATGGATTTGGCCGAGTGATATCAAATATGTCTAACAATCAATCAAATCAGCGAAATCGGATGAGGGCATTAGATTATTTAGGTTGAATGAAGGTGGAACCAGGTTTTGGGGGACTAGGACCCGTTATTTTCAGGCTTGTCCCAGTGTTTAGAGGGGCGGGTTGAGTTATGTTCTTAAACAATGTATATTCTTTCGATAATCTCGGAACTATTAGTATACGTTGTCTGCCAAGGGCTTTTGGTTCAACACTGCCTGAGAAAAATACAATTTTGATTTATGAGTAGTTTGGAATTCGTAGTTCAAGTTTCGAGATTCTGAATAGTTCAAGTGATCGGAAATGAAAGCCCTTGACATGTAGTTTTTATTCTTGTTTGGAATTGTAGTGTTTCGATAACTCGGAACTATTAGAATACATTGTCTGCCAAGGACTTTTGGTTCAGCACAGCTCGGGAAAAATAGTATTTTGGTTTCTAAGTAGTTTGGAATTTGTAGTTCAAGTTAAGAAAATCAGAGTAGTTCAAGTGATCGAAACCGAAAGCCCTTGGCATGTAGTTTTTAATCTTGTTTGGAATTATATTATTTCGATAATTCAGAACTATTAGTATACTTTGTTTGCCAAGGGCTTTTGGTTCAGACGATTTGGAAAAAATAGTATTTTGATTTCTAAGTAGTTTGGGATTTGTAGTTCATGTTAAGAAAATAAGAGTAGTTCAAGTTAATTCATAGTTTATAAATTCAGATTATTTAACAAACTGTAAATTCGGGCGATATACTCTCAGGAAGGTAAACCATTAGTCAGCTTCAATATAACCATAGTCAAGTATGTTAATGGCATAGAGTTTTAATATATTTCTAATTTTTTTTCGTTTCGTTTGTCTTTCCTACCTATATTCCTATTACAGTATGTAGATAAAATGCAGTTTTTGATTTTCTTATGTGTGTTTTTTTTCTCGCTCTTCGTTGTGTTGCGATGTTTATATGGAAATGGTCAAAGTCAACAAGTAGTTCATCAGACTTGTTGTTCCTTTCTAAGATTCATCTTATGTTTTTGGTGCCAGCGTTGCTATATTCATTTTGTGGGCCCGTCAACATACTGCTGAAGAGGAGCCGGAAACAAACCCAACGGTTTTAGAGTCCGTTGTCGGGTCTGTTTTGTTGAGAAAAGTTGCATCACACGCATTTGAGAATAGAGGACGATCCACTCTTACAACTGATATAATCGAACATTTGGGAAGAAGGTAATTTTTAGCTGGATATTTTTTCATTGTTGTATCGGGACATGCTAAATTTTGTTTGTTTGTTTATTTATTTGTTTTTGCACATTTCGTGTTTCTTCTACAGTTTGGAGGAATTTTGTCCGGTCAGACGAAGAGACTAATACTAGCCTTAGCATGGAGTTGGATTTTTTTTCCTCAGGGCATTGATTTCATTAATGCTGGACTAGAAAAGAGATGTTCAGAAGGATTTGCTAAGACACACTTGTAATTGGAGTTGAATGGAATAGTTTTGAAATTTACACGAGTAGTCCTAAATTTTCACGAGTAGTTCTGAATTTACACTAGTAGTTCTGAATTTTTGAAGAATAGTTTTTGAATTTACATGAGTAATTATAAATTTACATGAGTAGTTCTGAACTTTCACGAGTAGCTCTGAAATCTATATGATGGGTTCCAACTTACGCATCTTACAATAGATGCGCAAGTTTTGAATTGTGAACTAATTTAGTGTAGTCATGCGATAGTCAGAACTGAATTTAGTAACTCACCTGCAAAAAAAGTTAACACGATCTAAGAAAGTCAACATGAGATATCAAAGAAAAATGCGAAAGGTGACGAAGAAAAATCAATGATAAGTTATGTACTGTTGCAGGAAAAAGATAAACATGATTGGTTCTCAAGATAAGGCTCCCGAGACGGACACTAATTAATCTATAATAACATCAGCTTCAAGTCCTCTTAATCCAGTTGCTTCAACTATTTAAACTAGAACCTAAGTGGGTATATATCAAGACAGTTATTAAAGGCAGCTTAAAAATAGTTTTATGATATCAAGTAGTTTTATTATTCTTTTCATTTTTTCCTTTGGATATCTTCTAGAAAAGGTGACGCTGGAATGCTTTTGAATAGGTGATATCAGTTTAAATTAAATTATTTCGTAGAGGTAAATAGCAGATTTTTAGAGTAGTCGAATCTCAAGTTTGAGTCGTTGAGCAGCAAAGACGTGCTTATGTACTTGTTTGAAGTTGCACTGGGAATATCTATACTTTGGCATTAGTTCAACTCGGTTCTCGAGTTCCTCTCTTTTTTTCTATTTTTTTTTCTATTTTTTCTTTTTGAAAGTTGATTTCCATTCTGCAAAAATATGAAATAATTTTGTATCATATGTGCTGACAAGTGCTTAAAGACAAGAGAGTTCAAGCAGATTATCTCAATTTAAAAGGTAAAGCTTCATTATTTAAAAAAAAAAAGGGTAAACCTTTCAAGATTATGTTATTAGTATAAAATAAAATAAGATTGGACGTCTGATAAAAATTGTTGAAAATACAATTACCAAGAATTTACAGTTACAATATCTATTGGGGAAATGTACTATTCTGCTTGAATTACGAACTACACTGCAAGCCTTTTTCCAACAACAACAATGATAATTATTGATAAATTGCAACTACTCAAAGAAAAATAGTAAACTACTCAAAGGAATTACGAACTGCACTGCACTTCCTTTCGAACAACAACAACAATTTATGAGAAACTACAACTACACACAGGAAAATAGCAAACTACTCTGCTCGAATTACGAATTATACTACACTTCTTTTTCCAACAACAACAACGATAATTTATGAAAAATTGCACTACGCATAAAAAAGAAAAGCAAAATACTCTGCTCGAATTACAAAAGCACTGCACTTCTTTTTTCAACCCCAACAACGATAATTTATGAAAAATCGCAACTACTCTTCTCGAATTAAGAACTAGACTGCAATTATTTTTCCAACAACAACAATGATAATTTATGAAAAACTGCAACTACGCATAAAAAAAATAGCAAACTACTCTGCTCGAATTACAAACTACATTTCACTTCTTTTTCCAACCACAACAACGATAATTTATGAAAAATCGCAACTACTCATAGGAAAATAGTAAACTACTATTGCTCGAATTAAGAACTACACTACAATTGTTTTTCCAACAACAACAACAATAATTTATGAAAAACTGCAACTACTCACAGAAAAATACCAAACTACCCAGCTGGAATTACGAACTACACTGCAATCCTTTTTCCAACTGCAATGATAATTTATGAGCAACTGCAACTGCTCACTTGAGAATAGCAAACTATTACTACAAAAAAAAAAAAAATCCACAAACAGTAAATCAAAATACCAATTTATCAAATTCAAAAAAAAAAAAAAAAAACAAGAAACTGTAAAATTTAGTGTAATATAGAATTTCATATTACTTTGCAAAACCCATTCATTTTTCTTCATAAAACACTAGAACCAGTCTGCCCCGCATGACTACATGCGGAAAAAAATGCAAATGAAAACCGCTTTATCGGGTCGAATACCAGCCTCAATCATCTTATCGAAAAGCTCCACAGCAACGTCTCCATGTTCGTGCATGCCATAGCTACCGATAATGGCCGTCCAAGTCACCAAATTCTTATCCGGCATAGAGTCGAAAATAGCCTTTGCTTTCGCCAAGTTACCACATCTAGCGTACATGCTAATTAACGAGTTTCTCAAAAACGGGTTAAGTCCAAATCCACGATGGCATATTATTTCTTCTATTTCACAACCGATTTTTCGAGCACAGAGGTTAGCGCAAGATGACAAGACGCCGACAAGTGTCACCTCATCAGGGCATGCATTTAGGGATTGTATATCTCGGTATAAATCCAAAACCTGTGTACCGAGTCCATTTTTGCGAGTACCCAAATATCATAGCATTCCAAGTTATCAAATTCTTCTTAGGCATTTCATCGAACACCTTTCGAACTAATTCAATAGACCCACAATGGACATACATTGACAAGAAGCAGTTTGCAACAGCCAAATCAGCGATCAAACTACATTTCAAAGTTAAGCAATGCACTGACATTCCAAAAACTAGGTGCATTGGAATTGTTAACCCAGGAACCAATCCCAAAATGGTGATTGTGGTAAGCGGTGCATTTTTAGCCCTCATTTCACGAAACAAAATTAACTCATCTAAGAATCTTGACTTCTAAACAAAGACAGGAAGCAAACCGTTTTTCTATTCGAGTCGGATATTTTGTTGAACACGTTGTGCGCATTATCGAGTAAAGAAAACTTACAGTACATGGATATTAATGCAGTCTGGACGAAGGGTTCCAGGTGGATCTGTGCTCCGGGGAGAGGGAGGGATAGGGCGGCTGAGGATTTGAGGATGAAAAGAAAGGGGAAGGCATTTGGGGCGGCGCCGGAGCGCAGCATTAGGTGGTAGAGGATCAGGGCTTGGTTGTATTGGCCTTGTTTGGAGAGATATCTGAGCAGTGTGTTCCATTTGCCGCCAGTCGCAATGGTGGCGAAGGAGGCAGCGATTTTGTTGGTTTTGGGAAGGCGAGCTGTCTTGATGCATAACTGCAAGCTCTGCCTATTCATGGAGTGAAAATGGAATTGTGAGGTAATGGTCGTTTATAATTTCGCATGTGTAACATGTTTGACTGTTAGAGTGGGAGTTTGTACCTCTTTTCTAAAGCAAAATAAGGAAGGAGAGAGAGAGAGTGATAGATGTAGGGGTAGTTTTGACAATTTAAAAATAATTTTTTATTAAATGGGAAGTTTTTGGTTTATATGGGAATTAAAAGAATTATTGGATTATACGGTAACTGAGATTGATGTTTTGGTAGTATTTTTGAATTTTTCCGTATAAATATAACATAAAGTCATAAGTTGAAAACAACGAAAAACAAGAGAGTTTTTAGAAAACATAAATCCTAATTTTGAGATTGAGAGTTCTTGAGCTCTCGTGAGATTTCCTAGCTTTCTTCACGATAGCAATACACTGGAGTTGGATCTTGCAGTCGGAGATTAATCGCGTGGATACCTTCACGATAGCAATACACTGGAGTTGGATCTTGCAGTCGGAGATTAATCGTGTGGATACCATAGTATTGAACTCGGATCTGGATTTACTATAAGTGTTTCATACTTTTATCTCTTTTATTTATTATATAGATATATTCGTTCACAATATAGATCTGTTGGATCTAAAATTTGAAAACTTCCGCTGCGCGAACATGGTGTTCGTCTCTACGAATTCCAACATGTTATATGTAATAAATAAACGAGATAAAACTTTCAATATGCAGCACTTATGAAATGTACACATGTTATATGTATCTAACCATCCATCTCACTTCTTCCAGAACAACTCTTCATGGGATTCCAACCTGCTTCTTCAAAAGATATCGCTCCCAAGCCTTCCACAACTAAGAGAAAAGCGGAAGCCAAGGTGGCCAGAGCTGCAAGAGGCGCTGAATCCATGCCTACTCCCACTCCATCTAACATCATCGTGTGATGGTGCTCAGAATTCAATAGTTTCACCAGGCCAAGCTTGTCGATTATTAGACTGAGCTGCTGTCTATTAATTTGGTCCCAGAGCACTCCGAGCTGGATCATGCTAGCTCGATAAGGTATCAATTTTGCTCTAGTCGGTCTAGACGAGTTAATATTACACTACAAAAAATAACGAATTATCGAGGGATTTACCAAGGATTTTTATTAACGAGGAAAATACAGAGAAACTTATCCCTCGGTATTGCACCCTTGGTATATCAGCGCCAATGTTTATCGCCACTACTACCGAAGGAAATACCGAGAGCGTTTTTGGCTTCAGAGAATTTTGGGAATTAAAAACGAGGGCTCTAAAATACCCCCTCAGTATTACCATGTGTAATACTATGTAAATCATTATTTTTTAAGTACACCACGTGTTTGTTTTACTTGTTTTAAAACCACAAAATATACAAATTAATCAACAATAATAATTATTTTTTAATTTTTTTAAATAATCAAAAAAATCAAGAAAACACAATAATAAAATGTAATAGCATTAAATGTAATAATAAATAAAATTAATGTAATCTCATTATTTTTTTAAATATACTTTGTGTTTATTTTTCTTGTTTTAAAATAAAAAAAAATACAAATTGATAGATAAATTTTTTTTGTTTTTTAAATAATTAATAAAATCAAGAAAAGATTTGAAAAATAATAAAATATAATATCATTAAATGTAATATTAAAAGAAATAATTTAATTTCATATATATCTTTTTAAATATAACATGTGTTAACCTCTCTTGTTTAATAATTAAAAAAATACAAATTGATCGATAATTATATTTTTTTTAAGTTTCTTTTAATTTTCTGAAAAAATAAATATACCGAGGGTGAAAAATTCCCTTGGTATTTTCATTTATTTAAATAATAAAAAAATTAGTAAGAAAAAACCATTAAATGAAATACAAAATAAAATTAATGTAATCTCGTTATTTTTTTAATATACCATGTGTTTATTTTTCTTATTTTAAAATTACAAAATATACAAATTGATCGGTAATTTTATTTTTTTATTTTTTTTAAATAATCAAAATAAATCAGGAAAAAAATAAAAAAAAAATGTAATAGCATTAAATATAATAAGATATAGAATTAATATAATCTTATTATTTTTTTAATATACCATGTGTTCATTTTTCTTGTTTTAAAATCACAAAAAATGCAAACTGTTCAATAATTATATTTTTAATTTTTTTAAAAAAAATAAAAATAGCGAGGGCATTTTTTGCATCTTTGCCCTTGGTAATTCCCGAGGTCAAAAAATCCCTTTGATATATGTATTATTTTTAAAAAAAATCAAGAAAAAATAATGAGAAAAGGAAAGAAAATATAATTAAATTTAATACTAAATAAATTAATATAATCTCATTATTTTTTAAATATACCATTTATTTGTTTTTCTTGTTTTAATATAAAAATATACAAATTTATCAATAATTATATATTTTTTTAGTTTTTCTAAAATCATCGATACAATCAAGAAAAATTCCAAAAAGAAAATAATAAAATACAAATTCATCGATAATAATATATTTTTTTTTTAATTTTAAAAAATATAAAAAAGAGGAAAATTTAAAAATAAAAATAAAATGTAATAACATACTGTAATAATAAATAAAATTAATGTAATCTCATTATTTTTTTTAAAATATACCATGTGTTTGTTTTTCTTGTTTTAAAATCACAAAAAAACACAAATTGATCGATAATTATATTTTTAATTTTTTTTAAAAAAATAAATATACTAAGGGCATTCTGTTCCCTCGTTAATACCGAGGGCGAAAAATTCTCTCGATATTTTTATTTTTTTAAAAAATCAAAAAATGAAGAAGAATTCAAAAAAGAAAAAGAAAGATAGCAATAACTGTGATACTAAATAAAATTAATGTAATCTCATTATATTTAAATATACCATGTGTTTGTTTTTCTTGTTTTAAAATCACAAAATACAAATTGATCGATAATTATATATTTTTTTATAGTATTTATTTAAAATAATGAAAAAAAATATACAATATCATTAAATTTAATAATAAATAAAATTGATATAATCTCATTATTTTCTCAAAAAATTCCACGTGTTAGCTTTTCTTATTTTAGATTTACAAAAAATACAAATTGATTAATAATTATATTTTAAAAACATTTTATGGTTTTTTTATTATTTTTTTTAAAATAATAATATCGAGGGAAAAAACCCCATCGTTATTTTTTATTTTCAAGAAAATAAAATATCAATAAAAAAGAAAAAGAAAAATAGCATTAAATTTAATACTAAATAAAATTAATGCATCCTTATATTTTTTCTTAAATATACCATGTGTTCATTTTTCTTGTTTTATAATTACAAATAATACAAATTGATAATTAATTATATTTTAAAAAAGAAAATCAAGAAAAAGAATAAAAAATAAAAAAAATGTACGAATATTAATGTAATAATAAATAAAAGCAATGTTGTCACATTATTTCCTTAAATATACCATGTGTTTTATTTTCTTATTTTAAAATCACAAAAAATACAAATTGATCAATAATTATATTTTTTAAGTTTCTTTTTTAAATTAAATTAAAATACTGAGGGGATTTTTGTCTTTCGTAATTACCAAGGGCGACGAATTCACTTAGTATGTGTTTTTTTCTTTAAAAGAAATCAAGAAAACCCAAATAAATAAAAAGTAAAATAGCATTGAATGTAATACTAAATAAAACTAATGTAATCTCATTATTTTTTAAATATAACATATTTTTGTTTTTCTTGCTTTCAAATCACAAAATATACTAATTGATCTATAATTATACTTTTTTTTAGTTTTTTTAAATATTAAAAAGAGTCAAGAATATAATAAAAATTTTATAGAATTAATATAATAATAAATAAAATTAATGTAATCTCATTTTTTTTCTAAATATACCATGTATACGATTTCTTGTTTCAGAAACACAAAAAATACAAATTGATAGATTATTGCATTTTTTAAATCTTTCTTAAAAATATAATCAAAAAAATCAAGAAAAATCAAAAATATAACAATAAATTGAAAATATTATTATTATTATTTTAAATATACCATGTTTTTTTTCTTGTTTTAGAACCACAACAAATTGATCGATAATTATATTTTTTAATTTTTTAAAAAAATAAAAACACCGAGGGTATTTTTTTCCTCGGAAATTACCGAAAGTACTTTTTTCCTCGGTAATTATTCTCCTCTCGTTATTTTTATTTATTTAATATAATAGTATTAAATGTAATAATAAATAAAACTAATGTAATTTCATTATTTTTTTAAATATACCATGTGTTTTTTTAGTTTATAATCACAAAAAATACAAATTGATCGATAATTTTAAATTTAAAGTTTTTTTTAACAATGAGATTATCTTTCAATTAGTATATTTTCTGATTCCATATAATTTATTTTAAGTAAAAATATTTAATACACAATGCATATTTATTTAATAATAATAACAATTTTTGTAAATTTATTTTTATTTTTAATTCTTTATTATCAAAATACATTAATATTTTAATTTAATATATATAATTTTTAATATGATAAATATATTTGTAATGCACTCTTAAGTAATAATATACAATTACAATATAATATACAGCTTTAGGTAATATATGTAATAAATATAAAATAAATAAAATTACGTAATTATTGTAACTTTTTTCTCATTCTTATTTTTTGTTGAAATATAATATTACTTGTAATATATATATATATATATATATATATATATATATATAAATTTA
>BMAC01001470.1:152413-173116 GCA_014905375.1 Phtheirospermum japonicum
AAAAAAAAAAAGACTTAAATACACTTTTGGTGGATAAGTTAGCATATTCGTGGAAAAAAAAAAAAAAAAAAAAAAATAGAGACGGAAGAAAAAACAAAATCATAGGAATGCTACACGTGTAAGCAGGAAATGAAAGTGAGGATTCAATTAGTATATATAGTGGAAAAAAAAAAGAAAAAAAAAATAGAGACGGAAGAAAAAACAAAATCATAGAATGCTACACGTAGAAGCAGGAATAAAAAAGTGAGGATTCAATTAGTAATATAGGGAGGATTTCATTTGGAAGGGACAGAAATATATTCAATGAGTAGGTCTTGGGTGAGACCGGTCAGGTCTTGGGGTGAGACCGGTCTCATAGTATGAGACCACTTTTTACCAGATTCATTTAATTGATCCACCAAACCCATCCGACCCGCCCAACCCATCCATTTAATTAAAAAAAAAATCAATTTTTCTATCACAAACAGCTCGCCCCACCTCCGGACTCAGGCTGCCACTTCCGATCGCCTGCCGCCACCTCCGACCGCCGCCGGCCGCCACCTTCATTATTTACCGGCGATATTTTTTTAAAAATGTTATATCGTTGTAATCGTCTCGTCTCCCTCGTTCCAAATTCGCAATTGGATTTATAATTTAATGCTCCAATCACCGTAGATCTGAGGTCAAAGTCACAAATTCATCAATTTTAACCTCCAATTAACAGCGATTCACCGGACGAAATTTCGATTAAACCAAAACGTATCACATAATCGAGTAATTGTCTCGATCCACTCTACAAAACTGCAAATTCAATAAAAAAAAAAAAAACGTCGCCGAAAAAAAAAATCTGCCCAGTTTTAAGTATTACAAAAGTAAGCTTAAAAGTATCACAAGAATCGACACATGTTATATTTTATATTTTTACATCTTTTTTTTTACCAAAATCAAAGTATCATAAAAATATTATTTACGAAATATAATTAAAATATTACATATTCTATAATTTCATTTATTTTACTTACATATATGCCTATTACATTTAAATAATTAAAATTATTAAAAAAATTGATCGCATATCACAAAATATATTAAAAGTATCGCATATTTTCTAATACTTGTACATTGTACTACATTTTGTAATAAGTGTATTTTGTGATACTTTTAATATCTTTTCTAATACTTTTAATATATTTTGTGATACTTGACCAGATATTGTAAAAAATCATACTGATACACAAATAAGTGTATTTTGTGATACTTTTAATATATTTTCTGATACTTTTAATATATTTTGTGATACTTGATCAAATATTGTAAAAACTCATACTATTTATGCGATACAAAAATAATGTGTGTGTGATACTTTTAATATCTTTTTTGATACTTTTAATATATTTTGTGATACTTGATCAAATATTGTAAAAATTCAAACTACCTTTGTGATACAAAAATCAGTGTGTTCTGTGATACGTTTAATATCTTTTCTGATACTTTTAATATATTTTGTGATACTTGATCAAATATTGTAAAAATTTATACTACTTTTGTGATTAAAAAAAAAGTGTGTTTTTGTGGTACTTTTAATACCTTTTCTAATACTTTTAATTACATTTGTAATACTCTGAATTATTTATTTTTAAAAAACATACGTAATTATAGAATTCAAATATCAAGAATTATGTGATACTTCAACTATTTTTTGTGATACTTGAACAACTTTTTGTGATACTCCAGTACATAACCATCCAAAATCTGCATATAACTTATGCATATTGATAAAATTATTTTCAAAAACTACATTAACACAAAATAGATTTAATAAACATCTCAACACCTGCACACACCACATCCCGGCGACACACATGCGCCCAAAATCACAATTGTTGAGAGAGAGAGAGAGAGAGAGAGAGAGAGCGTGAGAAATCGAGACGAAAAAAAAAGAAGAAAAGAAAAAAAAAGGTAAAAAAAAGCCTACCTTCGCCGGTGCTCACCGATTTAAAAATATAAATAGATAAAATCGTAGATTGCAACGTGAGGAGTTGAATGGTAGTTTCCGATCTGAAATTGGCCCGATAAATCGTCGTAAATTTGAGGTCAAAGTTAACAATTCATAAACTTTGACCTCAAATCTACAAAGATCGGAACATCAAATCGTAAATCTGATTTCAGATTTAGATGAGGGCGTCAAGACGATTCAAATAGTATAATTTTTATTTTTTTTGGTCGCCGGAGGACGGAGGGCCGCCCGGACGACGGTGGCCGGCGCGAGAGAGAAATATTGAAGACGGGAAGGGGGGGCGGTTGGGAATGAATGACAGCAATTTTTTTTTTATATTTAGGGTTAGGGGATGGGTGGGTAAACGGGCGGGTTGGGCAGCGGGCGGGTTGAACAAATGGGCATGATAAAAAGTGGTCTCATACTATGAGACCGGTCTCATACTATGAGACCGGTCTCACCCAAGTATTTGCCATATTCAATATTTTGTCTTTGTGGTTTCTTATATCTCAATTTATGATATCTATTATTATATAAGTTGCACCCATACAAACTCGAAAATACATATATTTTAAAAAATATAAAACACAACACAATTCAGATACTTTTTTAAAAATAATTAATTTTTAATATATTGATATCCTATAAATAATTATATTGTACTATTTTTATTTTTAATTAATTATATAAAATAATTACAAACACCTCAGTTTTTTTAATAAAGCGTGAAAATATTATTATAAAAAAAAAAAAGAAACCGTTCATACAGAAGTAGATCACGACATCCATTACTTGACTAAAAGCGTCGTTCGGATCTCATTAAAACCTCCCGAAGTAAACCCACCTTTGTGGGAGAAACCCTCGTAGAGAAAAGAGTACTCTCTCCAAACCTCAAACCAGTAGTAGAATGAACAAATCAAAGTTATAAAAAATGCTACGAGCCACAAACCAGATGAGGGTAAAAATAAGTTACAACAAGCAGGACGTGATCTAAAAAGCAACAATACCAAGGTCCTCTGCCGAACCGAGACTAAGCTGCCAACCAAGGGGCTGAAATCAAGGTCGTGATGAACGGAACACCTAAGTGATTTCAAAAAGATAATTATTATATAAAAATTTGAAAAAAAAATAAAAAATAAATAAATTAAAACAAACATATCAAGAAAAAAAGAAAAGAAAAAACTCCGACTAACTATCAGTTACAAACCGAAACCAAAATCGATTTTTATCCAATTTAATAACGGTTTATCTTTTCCCGATTAAAAAAATTGACATTCTATAAAAAAAACCGTCCGGTTCTAACTGAATTCACATCTATGTGGGTCTAGATGATTAAAAAAATTAATTAAATTAAATTATTGAAATATTATAATTCGATAAATAAAGTTGGTTGGTGTAATTTTTTTTAAATTTCCAACTTTAAAATACTCCCCGTCTCCCAGTTTCATAAAGAACCAGAGGCCCATTAAGTTAACTGATACACTAAAGCCCACCTATCGATACAACCTAACCTATGGACGAATCGTAGGAGAAGAAGAAAAAAAAAGAGGAAACAGAAAGCGGGCGGATAACTGAACATCAAGACAACGGAGCTCTGGAGTCTCCGCCGCCGCCGGTAAGCTCTGATTTTGTTTGTTACTGATTTCCATCATTAAGTGAATAAATCATGGTCGATTATTTGCTTCTAAAATAGTGATTTACTGCTAAGCTCGAGAATGTTGTAAATTGCCCTAGAAACTTAATTTAATCCTTTTGAAGCTTCGATTTTCTGCAATATATGTTGGATATTACTGATGAGGTTTCGGAGAGTGTTAATTTTATTGGAATTATTTTTTGGGGATTTGAGATTTTTAATGGACTTGCATCTCTTTTCTTACTTCACGTGCTGTGTGAGTGGTAAAACGATTCATGGAAATAACATACTGCCATTTGATTGAACACTTTTCCTTGGTCTTATTTCCAACACCTCTCACTACCAAACAGGCCTTAAAGAAAATCATATATTTTTTTTAACTAACAGGCTCAATGGGCTTAACAAGCATGATTAAATAAACTCAGCTCTTTTGCTAACCGTGTCGTGCTGTGCTCTTATTGTGCCTCTCCGATAAGAGCTCGGCACGATCGATTTGCCACCCAAAGTATAATCAAGTGAGGAAAATGATTAATTGATTATTTACCATGGAATTTCCTTTATTTTGTTGGAGTTTTGGGAAATCGTACGCCAGTAAATATTTGTTTTTTAATAGCAATTTTCCCTGCAATGCATTGTTCTTCATCTTTCTCTTCACACCTCACATAAAAATAAGTTTCATTTGGCTTGCTTTATTATTAACACCATTTTTTTTTTAAATTTTTTTCCATATTTTACTTTTGGAAAATTGTTATTCGGCTGAAATCTTTGAAATCTTTGGTAATCACTGGTCAAACTACCATTGTCTTTATTTTCCATCGTGGGATTTGTTCCAGAACTGAGCCTCCTGTCAAGTGATTTAGAAATGGATATGACGACAAACGATGCTTTGGCTAATAATAAGCCATCTAGAAAAAAGAAACCTTCGTCACAACACCACACAGAGATGTTTCAATCACCCAACGATAACAACATTAAAAGCTCTAATGAGGCACAAACAGTTCCCAATCGTAAGGGACAAAAGGGCTCTAAAAGGGGCCCCGGGGTCGTAAATGAAGTCTCGGCCGGGTTCCAACCGGAGAGATTAGATTCAAATTCAGTGCCCGACTCTTCGGCGTCCGGAAATGAATACAGAGCTCTGAGGCGAAAATATTTGCTCTTGGAGGAGGAGAGCTTTGGATTAGGAAGAGAGTTGAAGGTGGTCGAAGATGATATTAAGACACTTGAAGAGGAGAAACTAAGTTTGTTGGATGAGCTTGTTGTTTTAGAAGGCCTTGTTGATCCTTTGGATGTTCAACCTCGAGGCCATAGATTGCAGTGATTTTTTTTTTTTTTTTTGTAGTATAGTCTTTGAAGTTCCTTTCTATTTGTATGTAAATAAAGGAATATTTGCCTGGTGTTGCAAGATATGCCTTCTTGTTTTACTATTTTAAGAAACTGAAAAATGTGATCTCGTATGCAGCTTCTTAGGGCAATTTGCAATCTTGCAAAAATCATGTTTTGCAAAAAGTGTCTCATAACTTTGAAACATAACGTCACTAAAATAATTTAGTCTTTTAGTCGCCGAAAGTTAGAAAATTTGTTGGAAACGTCCACGTGTACATATTTTCGGCTGAATTTTGTTGATGTTTCAACTAATTAGAATTATGTAGACATTCTTCAAGTGAGTTGGTATTGGCATGTTGATTGTGATAAAACTCGGAAAAGAAAAACTCTTTAAAGGATGTAGAATTGCGCAAAATATTTTTAAACACCAACAAGTTTAACCGAAATGAAGATAAACGAATTTCATTATTAAATCATCAACTTCGTGACCAATGGATTGACTAGGAGAGTTTAGGAAGTAATAGGAATTACTTTGTAAGATTGTGAATTTTACATGACTATCATAGCCAACTTCCTACAGTTATTGGACTAAAAGTGTAATTTATCTCAGCTCTTTAGTACCAAAACACCCTACCCTTGTTGCAACACAAACCGAGAAAAACTTAAGAAATAAAAAACTATCTAGCATGATACGTAAGCGAAAGATCGACGACCAAAGCACCGTTAATGAAAAATGGGAGCCGCATTCCACCACAAATCACCCCCATGATGCGCAAATTTAGAAATGGCATCCACGACCCGTTCGCTTCCCTGTAGACACGAGACACCTGGAACTGCATTTGCTTGAAATGACTAACAAAGCTCGAAAACGGCTCCTTAAGAACCACGGGATCGCCGAAGAACGAGATAGAAGCGACATATGTGGAATCTTCTCAAGCAGAGAAACGACCATCCCCTCTCGATTGGGATCTCACAAGCCGTAATCGCTATGACTAACTCGGAGAAACGAGGCAACTTCCATCTGTGTTCACCTTCACCCAACCCGGTTGGGTCCAGCAAACGTACAACACATCTCTAACGGGTCGCGCTCTACCAAGGACAACAAGGACATGCAAAGTAGCGAGGCTCTCGACTGTATGCATGCCCGTAGAGAAATGTTTCGCCTCTCGAAAATACACCCAAAGATGAGCTTAATCACATTAACTAAACATTTTTCATCATCAATAACGGTCTAATTACGCCAATCCCTAATTAATCAAATCTAAGTAATAATAGCAAATCTCCAAATCGAACCAACATGCGAGTTGAGCTTACAATCAAGATAGTGAAGAATCAGCCCCACAAAAACTCTAGTGAAATCCAGAGCATGAAAGCAATCAACCAAGTCCTTCCAAACTGAAAGGATCATGGGGCAGTCGAGAAAAGTGTGATCAGTGGCCAAACATAAATGCAAAATGGCAGCCCAGATAAGCTGAAACGCTGGAGCGCCTCCAACACCACCCCACAACAAATGGAAGACAACCATGTATAGCTCTCCAAATCAAACAGGAACGACGGGGAGGGACATCTTTGTGCCAAATCCATTTACCCGATCAAACGGGCGGGAAGTGGAGCTGCACATGCAAATACGGCAAGTGAGAGGAAACCTCTCCATGCTGCAATTTGGTCCAAACACAAGCATCGCGATCATCATCCAACACTTTCATAACAAGAATATCTAGCACAATGTCATCTCGATGTTGAATAAACCAAGAAGTAAAACACCAAGAACCATTAAGCAAATAGTCTGCCACTGATTGATCGAACATAGACTGGAGCGTAATCAGTTGACAGACTCTATCTGCGATATGATAACCCAACCAGTCATCCACCGGAAGCTAATATCCTTGGCATTGCCCAAAATACGTTGAGACTCGTGGTGAGGAGTCAACACTTGTTACGAATTCCAGCCCAAATAGACAAAATAAAGCTATTAAGCTTTGGCACCAAATCATTGGAGAAGAACCAAGAGCAAAGGAAAATGTCCGTAGGCGACTTGGTAGTGATCACATCACAAGCAAAATGCATGGAGGGAAGACTCGCTCATCGCATGGAGGGAACAAATCCCCAGCCCCCACCTCAGATTTGGGTGCACACACATGGCTCCAAATAACGATCATCATGCCTCTCCTCAAATGTCAACGGTCCAAATAAAGTTCCTCGTCGCCTGTTGTAAACATTTGATCAACGAGGCCGACCACTTATAAATCAATATAGAATGAACGACAAAACTCAAAATGATAGAAACAACCAAACAAGATCAGCCAACGAAAGGCTACGACCCTTTCACCTGGAGAACTTGCTAATAATTCTGTCAACAATCGGCTCAAGATGGATACACTTAGGCACCCCGACAAACAACTTAACCCCTAGCTAATGAAAAGGCCGATAGCCTTCTGCTATACCCAACGCACTGAGAATGTTTCGATTGTGCCTCACATGCTTACCAAAGAAAATGAGAGAATTTTCTTAGCTCGGGTAATTTGACCCGAGAGACAACCATAAAACTTGACCAAGAGACGACCATAAAACTTCAACAACTTGCAAATGATCTTTCTTATTTTTGGACGCTTGGCATAAAATGATGATGTTGTCGGCATAGAGGAGTTGAGACAGGTAATTAACACCCCGCATAGCCCTTGTGCGTGGGAAATTATTTTTTTGATCCATTATGTTGTCACCTTTCAAATTTAGGACTAAAATATTGTCCAGTATCAAAACAACTACACCAAGTTGGTAAAATTATCAAAAAAAGTACAAATTATCCCGATCGGTTTTTTTTTGCTGACGTGGCGTGATTCAATAATTTCTTATCATTTTTTATTGGAGAATCATGTTTAGGGCCATAACTGGAATGGCTTATGATAATTGATATGAGATCACCGTTAATGAGGTGATGAGAAAAAACTAGTATATATTCACAATATACAGGAGATAAATAAGAAAAAATAAAATACAAAATATTCGACCAAAACTCTAAAGATCTCTAATAATCACTAATTGATATTTACATACAAGAATATCGTTTAATTCCTAATACCCCCTTCAAGCGATACTGTGGATGCAATTGAACACAGAGCTTGGATCGCAACAACTCGAAAGATGGACGAGGAAGACTCTTTGTGAAGATGTCTGCTACCTGAAGATGAGAAGGAACAAAACGTGTATCCAGCCGACCAGAAGCGACAAACTCCCTTGTGAAATGACAATCAATATCAACGTGCTTGGCGCGCTTATGAGCAATTGGATTCTGAGTGAGAAAAAGAGCACTGACATTGTCATAAAGAAGTAGAGGACGAGACGAAGAAGGCAAACGCAACTCGTCAAGAAGTTGAGACAACCAGATAACCTCCTGAGCAGCATGAGCAAGAGCACGGTACTCGGATTCACAACTAGAGCGAGCGACTGTGGGTTGCTTCTTAGCACTCCAAGAAACTAAATTGCCCCCAAGGAAAATAGAGTACCCATAGGTGGAGCGACGTGTATCAACACAACGCGCCCAATCGGCGTCAGAGTAACCAACAATGGAGAACTCGGAACCACGAGAGAAGGTTAATCCTAAATTTAACGTACCCTTAACATAGCGAAGAATTCGCTTCACAGCAGCAAAATGATCGAGAGTAGGAGAATGTAAGAACTTACTTACATGGTTAACATCATACGAAAGATCAGGCCGTGTGATAGTAAGATACTGGAGAGCACCAACCAACGAACGATAGAGAGTGGGATCGTCGAACGGTTGACCAGCACGTACGAGAGATTCACCAGCTTCAAGAGGAGTAGAAACTGGTTTAGAGTCCAATAATTGCGCACGTGAGAGAATGTCACGAGCGTACTTAGCCTGACCCAAAAATAGACCATCCGAAGAAGGAGACACCTCAAGGCCAAGAAAATAACTTAAGGAACCCAAAATCCTTGACGCGAAACTCACGGTCTACCCGAGTGATGAAGTGACGTAGAGCGGCGGAGTCGTTGCCTGTGACAATAATGTCATCAACATAGAGGAGAAGATAGATGGTGACACCCTTGTTGGAGAAGTAAAATAATGATGTATTGGAGCGACTGGAACGAAACCCCAAAGCAATCAAGAACTCACTGAAATGGATGAACTAAGCTCGGGGAGCCTGACAAAGACCGTAGAGAGCCTTTTTGAGGCGACAGACATGATTAGGGAACCGAGGATCCACGAACCCTGGAGGCTGGGCCATAAAGACAGGCTTGGGTAGAATGCCATGGAGAAAAGCATTGTTGACATCGAGCTGATGCAGAGGCCAATTATGGCGAACAACAATAGATAAAATGACGCGGACAGTGGCAGCGCGGACAACAGGGCTGAATGTATGAGAGAAGTCAAAACCCGGAATCTGAGAGAACCCCTGAGCAACTAGACGAGCTTTGTAACGTTCAACAGAACCATCGGCGAGGTATTTTGTACGAAACACCCACTTCGAACCAACAATATTAGCAGTATCAGGACGAGGGACCAAATCCCAAGTATGATTAGCATGAAGAGCATCAAGCTCAACACGCATTGCAGCAAGCCAGTGAGGAAGCTTGAGAGCAGATTTGAACCCTTTATGCTCATCAGAGACAGATAAAGCAGATAATAAAGTAGTTGAAGAAATATCGGCAACATATCTAGGCTTAAAAATACCCGCCCGAGCACGGGTGACCATAGGATGAGGTGTAGGAGCAGGATCCGGTTCTGAAACCGGGACAGACGCATCAGGGTGCTGAACTTCTACAGGATCCTGGACAGGGGTAGGGATCGGATCGTCTGCAATAACAGGTGTTGGAGCAACAGGAATAGTAGACTCAACCAAATCTGGCAGGGGGCACATGCGACAAGGTGCAGTAGGCAATGCCGGATGTGGATCCGGAAGCAATGGCGTGGAAGTCGAAGAAGCAGGAGGAGCAGAAGTAGGCTCCAAAAAAGAAGAAATACCAAGTGAATGCACATCCGAGGTAGTCTTCAAACCAGAGTAAGGGAACGATGATTCATCAAATTGAGCATGTCGAGTAGTATAGAAGCGGGAAGCGACAGGATCGTAACACCTAAACCCTTTTTGAGCAGAGTTATAACCCAAAAAAATACACGGAATGCTGCGAGGAGCCAGCTTGTGAGGAGCATATTTGCGGAGATAAGGAAAGACCCGAAAACCAAAAACCTTAAAAGAAGCATAATTCGGCGCAACATTATATAGAAGATCAAACAGAGATTTGTTATCAAGCAGAGAAGAAGGTAACCTATTGATAACATAAACAGCCGTTGAGAAAGCATCCACCCAAAAACAAGCAGGGAGATGAGCATGAAACATTAGAGATAATCCTGTTTCAGTAATATGACGGTGTTTTCTCTAAGCACGGCCATTTTGCTGAGGTGTATAGGGGCAAGACAACCGATGATGAATACCATGAGTATCAAAAAAAGATCGAACTCGATGATTAACAAATTCAGCGCCGCCATCACTTTGAAAAACTCTTAATTTTGTAGAAAACTGAGTGCACACAAAGGCATGAAAACGAACCAACACATCATAAAATTGTGATTTAGTATGCAAAGGGTACATCCACGTAAACCGAAAGAAATCATCAACAAATATAACATAATATCGATATCCCTCATTCGAGCAAACAGGAGTCGGGCCCCATAAATCACAATGAACAAATCTAAAACATTTGAGGCACGTTTATCGTTCAACGGAAATGGTAAGTGTTTACTTTTAGCCAACTGACATGGAGTACACAGAGTAGGTTTAGGCAAAACTGAAGTAACAAATAAATAACCCAACGAGTTCAACAACTTAACAACTGAAATTGAAACATGCCCTAGTCTATTGTGCCAAAGCTCAAGCGACGCCTTCAACGAAGCAGTATGCAAAGCAGCAAGTAAGGCAGGTGTTCCATGCTCCAAAACATACAAACCATTACTACGCCGGCCTCGTGCCAATGGTTCCTTGGTCACCCGGTTTTGAATGACGAATGAATGATCAGTAAACAAAACATCGACAGGGTAATCAGAGGTGAGTTTACTAATGGACATAAGGTTTTTTTTGAGATGAGGCACCACCAAAACATCCAATAAATGAAGAGAATCATTCACACGATACGAGCCAATATGCGAGATAGGAATAGAAGTACCATTTGCGACAATAACAGAATCGGAACCAGAATAATTGACCAAAGAGTTCATACCAGATGAATTAGGAGTCATGTGAGCCGAGGCGCCCGTATCGAGAAACCAATATGAAGCTTGAGACGGGGAGATCGAACACTGAGTCTCAAAAGCTTGTGCCAAACTAGCAGTCGGCGTGGGAGTATGGTCATAACGATTTGAGCAACGATCAGCATAGTGACCCGGTTGACGGTAAATTTGGCATTTTGGAACGTAGGGTTTCTTGCCATAACCCTTCCCAGATTGTGGCTGCTGACCACCGGAGGATTTCTGCCCAGAGAACTGCTTAGAACCGTGACCATTGGAGTTGGAAGGACGAGCAGATTGCATCGAAGAATGAGGATGCGCCGCAAAGGCAGGAACTACAGCAGGTGCGGCGTCCATGGAACGCTGCATGAGATCGAAATTTATCGCCTGATGGACCAACTCTGAGAAGGAGGGCATAGGGTTCATCGACATGCGGGTGTCGGAGAAATGGATAAACTGAGAACCAAGCCCATTTAAAAACCAATAGCACTTGTCGAGCGCATCAATAGGACGGCCAACCGAAGCCAATTGATCGCAAAGAAATCGGAACTTATGGCTATATTCCTCCACGGATAGAGCATTGCGACGGAGGCTAAAAAGATCGTGGCGGAGCTGTGTAATCCGAGAGGCCGAGGAATAACCGAAGGTCGCCTCGAGGGCTAACCAGACGGCACGGGACGTGCGCAGGCACAACACCTCGAACTGGGCTTCGTCCGAGAGAGAAGAGAGTAGAAGGCTTAGTACCTTCTGATCCATGGATACCCTGGCGAGATAATCTGGGTTCGGAACAGTACCATCACCCGACTTGATATTTTCAGACGGGGGAGACGATGTGCCGTCAACGTACGAGAATAGGTCATGGCTAGAGAGAGCGGGTATAACCTGATTTCGCCAAGAAAGGTAGTTCACCGACGCCAACTTAATGGTGAGAAGATGAGTGATAGCATTGATGAACAGTGGAGAGGTCGTGGAAGCCATGGCCGAAAAAAGAAGAGAGGGTGACGGCAGTTGATGGTTTCTTTTTTATTTTCTTTTGCGTAAGGCTTTCAAAAAAAAAAAAATTAGGATTAGGTGAGTCTGACTGATACCATATGATAATTGATATGAGATCACTATTAATGAGGTGATGAGAAAAAACTAGTATATATTCACAATATACAAGAGATAAATAAGGAAAAATAAAATACAAAACATTTGACCAAAACTCTAAAGATCTCTAATAATCACTAATTGATATTTACATACAAGAATATCGTTTAATTCCTAATATGGCTACACACAGATAGAAAAAGCTAAGAACTTTGTGTGTTTATAAATGGTAATGTATTGACTGCATTGATTACATTATACAAGAAGGAAGTGTTGTATATATACACTCCATGGAACATCCTAGAAGGCCCTACGGGTAGGCCTATTATTTGTAAACAAATAAAACAAAATAACCAGCTGGAAATGAGAGGTAACGAAGGGGCCACAGTACCAGACCTACAAACGGATTCTTTGATTTTGTCCTTTGCTCATGCATGTGCATGCATGAAACGTATGCATGTGTATATTCTAATACGCCCCCTCAATTCGTACTCGGCTTTGGTCCCACAGTTAATTTGTTCTTAAGACGAGTAAAGAATTGTCCAGTCAGCGGCCAAGTTAATATGTCAGCTATTTAATGCAGTTTGGGAATGTGGTGCACATAAATTATCTTATCTTCAGTTTTCTCTCGAATGAAGTGTATGTCAATCTCCACGTGTTTGATCCTTATATGATGCACAGGATTGACTGAGAGTAACATGGAGCCTAAGTTATCTACCCAGACTGTGGTAGGGGACTTCTGAGGATAATTTAATTCAGCCAACAAAGGTCTCAACCATATAATGTCACAGGTGGCAGCAGCTAGATCTCTGCTTTCAGCTTCAGTGCTTGACCGGGCAATGGTTCTCTGCTTTTTGCTGCTCCAGGAAATGAGATTAGTACCTAGAAAAATGCAGAAGCCAGTTGTGGATTTCCTATCATCGATGTCTGACCCCCAATCAGCATCAACAAAACCTGTGAGTGTTAAAGTAGAATTCTTGGTGAAGTTTAATCCATGACTGATGGTCCCTTTCAAGTACCTGAGTATTCGTTTTACAACTTTCCAATGAGTGTGCAGTGGTGATTGCATGAATTGGCTGCATTTATTTACACTATAGGATATCTCTGGCCGAGTTATTGTAACATATTGAAGAGCACCAATGACTTATCTGTAGAGAATAGCATTTTCCATTGGTTGCCCTTCAAATTTGGACAGGACAGGTGTAGCAATCATGGGACTACTAATTCCATTACATTCAGCCATATGAACTCTTTCAAGGATGTTATAAATGTATTTAATCTGACCAACAAACAATCCATCCCGTTTAGGTGACAATTCCAATCCAAGAAACTAACGAGGAGAGCCAAGATCCTTTAATGAAAAATGTGTCTTGAGGTCAGAAATAATTTTCTCAATCATGGCATTATTATTGCTGGTTAACAAGATATCATCCACATATGCAAGAAGGAATGCAGTTCCTGTGGAGTTATTACAGTAGAACAGTGATGAGTCAGCCTTTGAAGACTGAAATCCTAGTGAGTGCAGGACTTTGTTAAGCTTGGTGAACCAGGATCTGGAAGCTTGATTGAGACCATATAAAGACTTGTTTAATTTGCAGACTAGATTTTCACCTTGTTCAAATCCCTGAGGCTGGATCATGTATAACTCTGTATCTAAATCCCCATTAAGAAAAGCATTATCAATGTCAATTTGCCTAAGTGACCAACCTCTGGATATAGACAGGGACAAAACAGTTCTAATTGTAGCAGGCCTTACAACAGGGCTAAAAGTTTCATTGTAATCCAATCCAAGGATTTGACTGTATCCTTTTGCCACAAGTCTAGCTTTGTGCCTTGAAATGGAGCCATCAACATTTCTTTTGAGTTTGAAATGTAAGATTAAAATAATCTTAGCGAAAGCCATCGCTATAATCGAGGAACCATCATATTAAATCATTAAGGATCACAAGTTAGTTTACGGAAGCGTACCTGAATCCATAAGCGATTGAATTTGGGGTTTGATCTTGTAGGGCAATACGTATCCAATCCTTTTAGAGAATCCTTAAGCTTTCTCTATATGTCTCTTCTGACGATGGGATGCAGAATAGATTGATAATATGATTATCTTGATGATGATACGTATGACCTAGGGACCATAACCCTTATATACTTGAGTTATTAGGGTTTACCTATTTTAGCCCATCATCAAAATAGATAGCCCACTGAGTATCTACACATTAAAGGCCCACACCCTACTAAAATACATTAAGCCCAATACCTTAAACTTTATTTGATCACTTTTAATTAGGCTTCCTTATTTGACAGTCCACACAATATATAATTATTTCACATATAAGCCCAATGTTGGATTAAGGATCCAACAATCTCCCACTTGGGCTATATGTGTAACCTTATAATTATACATTGTAAGAATATAACCATACGAGCTCAACTTTGCTGTCATAACCAAAATGTATTTATATCCAATCCGGTCCATCAGCCATATCAACATAGGATCAAAGCGGCCTTCATTACATTTATCGTAACTCGACCCATCAATGGTCACATATGTCAATACAACTGAATGACATGGATCATGATGTGGATGTGTAGCATGGAAATTTCATGTATTGTGATCGTAACATGCTTATTTCCAACTGGTCCACCTTAAAACCTTAGTGAGATCAACCATATACTAAAATCAAAGTGTGAATCAACTAAATAACTTTAATTTCTATAGAAAATAAACTTAAAATATCCTTAAACCGAAGTAACTAAAAAATATGTCTATAAGAGAGAACATTATAATCACAAAACTCCCACCGAAACTAAATATCCTCAATAGATTTGACACCCATACTCTAGCAGTATACTCATGAAACATTTTGGGTGACAATGCCTTTGTAAGCGGATCCGCAATCATGGAGTTTGTACCGATATGTTCAATAGACAACTGTTCACTTTGAATTCTTTCTTTAACAACTAGAAACTTGATGTCTATATGCCTAGACTTCGTCGAGCTTCTATTGTTATTGGAATACAAGACTGCCGATTTATTGTCACAAAATAACTTAAGTGGCTTTTCAATACCACCCACTATACGCAGCCCCGTGAAAAAGTTTCGCAGCCATACTCCCTGGTTAGATTCCTCATAACATGCTATAAATTTTGCTGTCATGGTAGAGAAGGTTATAATATAATAGACTGTTTAGCACTCCTCCAGCCAGCAAGAATACATTGCCCGACTTAGATTTTATACTATCTTGGCATCCAGTATGATCGGAGTCAGTATATCCTGCGATCTCAATCCGATCTGACCTCCGATATGTGAGCATGTAACCTTTTTTTTTTTAGCAAGTACCTCAAGACCCGTTTGGCTGCCTTCCAATATTCTAGTCCTGGCTTGCTCAAATATCTACCCAGCATCCCAACTATGAACACAATATCCAGACGCGTACATACTTGAGCATAAACTAGACTCTCTACTGCCGAAGCGTAAGGAATCTTCTGCATTTCGTTTTCCTCTAATTTATTCTTAGGGCACTGTTTGAGACTAAATTTGTCTCCCTTAACTACAGGGTTATCTCCTGGTTTACAGTCCTGCATGCCATACCTTTTAAGAACCTTTTCAATATAGCTCTTTTGTGATAATTCCAAAGTACCCCGGGAACGATCTTGGTGTATTTCTATACCTAACACAAAAGAGGCGTCACCAAGATCTTTCATCTCAAAATTCTTACTTAGAAATCTCTTGGTGTCGTGCAATAAGCCTATATCATTGCTGGCAAGCAAAATGTCATCGACATACAAAACCAGAAATATGTATTTGCTCCCATAGAACTTATGGTATACACAATCATCGACCAAATTCATCTCAAAACCAAATGAGATGATCACTTGATGAAACTTGAAATACCATTGTCTAGATGCCTGCTTGAGCCCATAGATGGATTTCTTAAGTTTGCAAACTATATTCTTTGAATCTCCCGAAACAAAGTTTTCAGGTTGCACCATATAAATCGTCTCATCAATGTCTCCATTAAGAAACGATGTCTTTACATCCATCTGATGCAACTCAAGATCAAAATGTGCCACTAATGCCATTATAATCCTGAAAGAGTCTTTCGAAGAAATTGGAGAGAAAGTCTCTTTATAATCGATGCCTTCTTTTTGTGTAAATCCCTTTGCAACAAGACGTGCTTTATATCTATCCACATTGCCTCTTGAATCCCTCTTGGTCTTAAATATCCATTTGCAACCAATGGGTTTCGCACCTTCTGGCAATGAGACGAGTTCCCATACGTCATTGTTACTCATGGACTTAATCTCCTCATTCACGGCATCTATCCATGTTTGAGAATTTTGAGATTTCAATGGCTTGGTGGAAGTTGATAGGATCATCTTCCATTACTTCCAATGTCAGTCTCATTTTCTTGGAGAAATGCAATGTAATCATCTGAAATTGCACTTCTTCTTTCTCTAACTTATCTCCTTATGGCATAACTTCTTGAGGTTGTAGAGTTTGTTGATTCGAAATTTTTAGAATAGGAGGTTCTCCGATATTATCTTGGTTTGTGTCTTGAACATAGTCAGAAATAAAATCCTGATCAATGCCAACAACACCTGTGGGAATATCTACATATTCCTCTTCAAAGACAAAATCGTCAACTTTATCTCCCCCGACAAACTCAACATCCTCAAAGAATTGGTCATTTCCCGTCTCAAAAATAGTTTTAGTTGTGGGATCATAAAACTTGTACCCTATGGATCTTTCAGAATATCCAACAAAATAACAACTAACTGTCCTTGTGTCCAGTTTCCTTTCATTAGGCCTATAAGGCCTAGCCTCAGCTTGACACCCCCAAACATGCAAGTGCTTTAGTTGGAACTCTTGTTAAGGATATGCTGCAGTCTTAAGTGCTTCGTTAGACACAAGTTTTTTAAATTCTCCGTTTGGAGATATGGCCCAATCTCTTGTGCCATAACGTAGCTGAATTCTCATTGGTTAATTTCTTTTTCACACCTCGTGTGTGTAGATGCAGAGATTCATTAAATGAAGCAATAATATCTAGTGAATAAAGATTATCGTAACTTGATAAAGAACCAGAACCAACCAATTTTGAATCATGAAACATACTAAATTTTCCACTTCCAAATGAACAAGAATAACCAAATTTGTCCAAAAAAGAAATAGAAATCAATTTCGTCTAAACGACGGAACAACAAATGTCTCATCAAGATCCAAATAATATTCAGTCTTTAATAATAATCTAAAATTTTCTATTACTTCAACTTCAACTGTCTTGCCATCGCCCACATAGATGTATCTTTCACAATCATTTGGCTTTCGACAATGGAGGTAACCCTGCATAGACACACTGATGTGAGTTGTTGTACCGGAATCTGTCCACCATGTGTGTTTAGGAACCGAAGTTAATTAACCTTAGAACAAACCAAATGAAGAAGCATACCTTTCTTAGCACACCAAGCGTGATATTTGGTACAGTCTTTCTTCCTATGTCCTTCACCTCCGCAGAAGAAACAACCCATACCAGTACCAGAACCGGTACCGTCTTTTGCACTAAGTGCATTTTGTTGTTTCTTTTGTGGTGTTGTGTGTGCAGCTTCCTTGTCATTCTTTCGCTTTAATCCCTTGCCCTTAAATTTGGAAGTTGAGGCAAAATTAGCACTTTCAGTCTTGTATTGTTTCAACCTTTCCTCTTCTTGGACACAGTGTGAGATGAGCTCATTCAGAGACCAAGTCTCTTTCTGACAATTATAGCTCACCTTGAACTGATTGAAATGTCCCGAAAGAGATATTAAAACCAAATGCACTAGCAAGTCCTCAGAGAGTTCAAGTTTAAGTGCTCTCAATTTTGAAACAATATGAGACATTTCCATAGTGTATTCCCTAATATTGCCTTTACTTACATACCTCATTGAGATCAGGTTTGTCAATAGCGTACCAATTTCAGCCTTTTCGTTCTTGACGAACCTTTTCTCAATATCAGTAAGAAATTCTTTAGCTGTAGTGATTTTCTCAGACATAGTGCCCCTAAAAGCTTCTGGAATGGCTTTCTTCATGATCATCATACACATGCGATTCGATTTCTCCCACCTTTCCATATCCCTCTTTTCATCCGTAGTACTTTTATCCGTAAGAGGTGGTGGGGAATCAGCCCTTATCGCAAGGTCGAGATCCATGACTCCGAGAACTATTAAAAGATTCTCTTGCCATGACTTGAAGTTTGTGCCATTTAGCATAAAGATAGAGTTGATGCTCGTAGTAATATTGGCAGGAGTAGATATAGCTGAATCAAATAAAATAAACCTATCATTCTCATATAAACTTAGAATCCAAATAATAAATTCAAATAAAAGGTAAATCCCATCTCAAGATATCGACACTCCATCAAAATCTCATCTTTTGACAAGAAATTGACTTGTAATTGACATCTTGGCGCAGTAATCAAACACTGATAATAAGAACATATCAAACAATGAGTCTTCCTTTTGGCCGAGTCATTCCTCATATGCAAAAAACCAAATAATCATCACACGTTTACTACCGCAATTGCACATATAATTATGATGAACACGGATCTTCCTTTTGGCCGATGAATATTCACATAGATTACATGCACACAACCTTTTATATTTTATTACGTATATTCTTTTGAATGGTTATAATTGATTTTATCCATTCAAATCCACCTCCTGATCTCTTCAAATCTATCTTCGTATCCCGATCTCTTTTAATACAATTTTTAGTCACAATTTTTTTTGCAATATACAAAATAAAACTTTTATCTTCTGACTTTTCCAATCTACATACTGATCTCCACTGATACAATTTTTAATTTTATTTTTTCGTCGCAATATACAACATAAAACTTTTATCTCCTAATTGTTTTTCAATCTCCGCATCCCGATCTCTTCTAATACAATTTTTAGTCACAATTTTTAATTTTTCATCGCAATATACAAAATAAAACTTTTATTTCTTAACTTTTCAAATCTACACAATTTTTAATTTTTTTCGTCGCAATATACAAAGTATATATAGTTTCAAATTGAAATATACAAAATAAAACTTTTATCTCCTCAAAATCTTTTCAAGTCGTAAGTAATTGGTTTGATATATAACTTGAAGTTTAGTTGATATATCTCTTCGATTAAAATATACAAAATACATTTAAAGAGTATTGAGTTGATATATAAATACTATAATTATATATAACTCGAAGGTTGATCGGGTTGATATATAACTTAAGTTGATAAACTTCTTTTCATGTCAAGTAGTATTTGGATATAACTCGAAGATTATACTACAATTTTATTGAGTTGATATATAAATAAGGTTGATCGGATTGATATATAACGTAAGTTGATCAACTTCTTTTCAGGTCAAGTAGTATTTGGATATAACTCGAAAATTATACTACAATCAATTTTTCTCCAAAATTGATTTGCGTAGCGGTTTCTCCAAAATTGATTCAGGATTGAGTGGCAGTTTGTTAGTTTTTCTCGTATTTTTGATAAAAACGCTCGTGAAAAAGGTATTTTTAAACTAATTTTGTTGTTTTATTACGTATATTCTTTTGAATGGTTATAATTGATTTTATCCATTCAAATCCACCTCCTGATCTCTTCAAATCTATCTTCGTATCCCGATCTCTTTTAATACAATTTTTAGTCACAATTTTTTTGCAATATACAAAATAAAACTTTTATCTTCTGACTTTTCCAATCTACATACTGATCTCCACTGATACAATTTTTAATTTTATTTTTTCGTCGCAATATACAACATAAAACTTTTATCTCCTAATTGTTTTTCAATCTCCGCATCCCGATCTCTTCTAATACAATTTTTAGTCACAATTTTTAATTTTTCATCGCAATATACAAAATAAAACTTTTATTTCTTAACTTTTCAAATCTACACAATTTTTAATTTTTTTCGTCGCAATATACAAAATATATATAGTTTCAAATTGAAATATACAAAATAAAACTTTTATCTCCTCAAAATCTTTTCAAGTCGTAAGTAATTGGTTTGATATATAACTTGAAGTTTAGTTGATATATCTCTTCGATTAAAATATACAAAATACATTTAAAGAGTATTGAGTTGATATATAAATACTATAATTATATATAACTCGAAGGTTGATCGGGTTGATATATAACTTAAGTTGATAAACTTCTTTTCATGTCAAGTAGTATTTGGATATAACTCGAAGATTATACTACAATTTTATTGAGTTGATATATAAATAAGGTTGATCGGATTGATATATAACGTAAGTTGATCAACTTCTTTTCAGGTCAAGTAGTATTTGGATATAACTCGAAAATTATACTACAATCAATTTTTCTCCAAAATTGATTTGCGTAGCGGTTTCTCCAAAATTGATTCAGGATTGAGTGGCAGTTTGTTAGTTTTTCTCGTATTTTTGA